>VZRS01011058.1:1798-90386 GCA_013398055.1 Ifrita kowaldi
AAAAAAATCCCATTTGGAAATGTCAGCGTGGCTGAAGAGGGAAGGCTGTGCCAGATGATGCTGAGATGGCTAAAGCCTCTTTCAGTTTAGTCTTTACTAAACAGATCAGCCGTGAGTCGGTGTCCGACGCGATTAACGCTGAGGAGGAGCAGGCTGGGAAGGGACAGGGGAGTTTGGAGCACACTCAGGCATTTCCCAGCTCCACCCCCAGGCACGCTGAGAGCCTCTGAGCACGATTTTGGAGCCAACACAGTGATATTCGAAAAGATGACTGTGCAAAAACACCGTGGAAAAGGGCAGAGGCAACACCTGCCTTTGGGAGAGGGCAGGGAGGAGCAGGAGTTTGCCTGAAACAAGGCGAGCACCTGGAAGAACAGAGGAAAACCAGGCCCAGCCAGCATGAATTTGTAAAGACCAAATTGGGTCAAAGCAATCTGATTTCCCACAGTGACAGGGTGGCAGGGCCAGCGCTGGGGGAGGACTCAGGAGATGTCATCTGTCTTGACTTCAGGGCGGCTCTCCAGGCTGTGCCCCCGTGCCATTCTCCTCAGCACAGCTTTATCTGGCAATTTGGCCGGACCCAGAGAGGGATTATCAATGGCTCCCTGGCAGAAAGGAGGGCTGTGTCTAGCAGGAGTCTCTCTTCGTCTGCTGGGATTCAATATTCCAATTAACCTCCCCAGTGATGGAAGAGAGGAGACGTTTATTGGATCTGCAGAGGGCTCGCCCCAGCGAAGGCCAGCGGCACTTGGGAGGGCACAAACCCCAAATCAGAGCTGAGAGCCAGCGGTGGGAAACGGGAGAAAGGGCCTGAGATATCCTACAAAGCTGGTGAAATTCAGGCAGGGCCAGAGCACAGCTCAACACAAACACCAGATGGGCCTCAACGGGCTGGGAAAAAGATCCAGGGCTGGATTGGATGAGAAGTGGAACAGACTGTGGCAATAAAAGGCAAAGGGTTGCTGTGTTGTCTCAGGAAGAGCCTGCTCCGGACAGGGAGTGAAATACAGGAACCCTCTGGGGCTCTGTGTCTTCATTTCTGCTCAGTGGGTTGGGTCCAGCAAAGGCAACTTCGGCTGCCACCGGAGTTGATTTAAACACCCAGCTGCTTCCACCAGGAAGTTTCTGATTCCCTTGCTCCTCTCTGCAGAGCACGATTTCCATTCCATGTCCAACACTGCCTCCGTGGCTCTTTCGACCTTTCCCGTGGAGCCAGGGATTAATATCATTCCCACAGCATTCTCAGGAAAATCAGCAAATTGCGTTTGCGTCTCACCGGAGACTCTGGAGCGACCTTTTCCTTCAGGGAAACACGGAGAGTGATGGGACCAGTCTGGTGGGCTGAGAGCAGGGAGCTGCCAGGACAAGGGAGATTCAGGGGCTCTCAGCTCCCACTGACAGCTCCATCCCTCAGCAGCTCTGCTGGCAGCATGTGCCGAGCATGAACCCAAAAAAAAAAGGCTGTTGCTAATAGATTGTGCTGCTTGTTGCTGCTGCGCTAAGAATGTCCTGCTAATTTTTTGTTTTCACCAAATTTTCCACTTGAAATGTGAGAGCGGAAAGGGAGCCGTGAGCTGCATCTGTGAGGAGAGGCAGAGCTGCTGGACGGGAGTTGGGAACTCCTGGCATCGCCACAGCTCTGATTCCCGCCCAGATCCACTTCCCTGAGAGCTTTGGGAAGGCGAGGATGGGGTTGGGAATCAGCAGAGCAACACTGAGGGAAACAGGGCTCGCAGAGATTGAAAACCAGCAAATAAACAACAAAATCAGACTGACCCAACCAACACAGCGCAGGCCTTGGAAATAAGGAATGATGCTGCCAGTCCTGGGAGACAGGAGTTCTTTGGAGAGGGGAAGAGGGATGAGATCCGAGCAGGAGCTGCCGTTCCTACTGGGCTGGTGGCTGAGCTGCAAGGTCACGCTGACAAAGGCAATTTGTTTCCAGCACAAGCCAAACTTTTTGTTTTCCTCTTTCAGGAGTCGTATTTCACACAAAGCCTCTGTCCTCGTGTGGTCAGCCCCGCCAGCAGAGCCTCATCAGAGTGTGCCACCACTCCCAGTGCCCAGCCAGGGGATTTAGAGGCTATTGTGGAGAAATCCTTTAAATCCATCCGTGTAGGGTAGGAACAAGAGAGCAAACGGGGAACTGGGAAGTGTTTGGACACTGGGAATGAATACAGATCCCAAGGGCTGCAGGAGCTTTGCTGTACAACTCTTGGTGGGTTGTTGTTGAATCCCTGAATTCTGCCATTTTCCGTTGTCTAAATTGTTCAGGGAACAGCAGCAGGGGCGGCTCCTGTGTTTAGGGGATGCTCCTGCTGGTCCAGCCTCGCACCTGGAGCACCTTCAGTCAGCAGCACCCAGACACCCCAGCCAGCCCCAGAGCACAGCAGGGATGGATTTTGGGGTGCGCTGGACCCCCAGGGTTGGTTGGTGCCACAAAAGAGACCCAGCAAGGTCCTGACAGCAAAACACCCACGGGGAACCTGAAATCCAGAGCAGCCAGAGCTGGGTCCAGAGGGTGGGAGCTGTTAATGGGAACCCTCTTTGGGAATTGCTAAAAAGTACCCAGGCCCCAAAGCTGGGAAATCAGGGGGAGCTGGGTGGGTGTGCTCAGGGGGCTGGGTGGGTGTGCACAGGGATTTGGGAGGTTGTGCACGGGGATCTGGGTGTGAACAGGGATCTGGGGGACTGTGCTCAGGGATGTGGGTGGGTGTGCTCAGGGATCCCGGTGAGTCTGGACAGGGATCTGGGGGAATGTGATCAGGGATCTGAGCGTGCTCAGGATCTGAGTGTGCACAGGGATTTGGGAGGCTGTGCGCAGGGATCTGGGTGAGTGTGCACAGGATCTGTGTGAGTCCAAGGATCTGGAGGAATGTGGTCGGGGATCTGAGTGTGCTCAGGGATCTGGGCGGGTGTGCTCAGGGAGCCAGGTGAGTGTGCACAGAGATCTGAGGGAATGTGATCAGGGATCTGAGTGTGCCCAGGGATCTGGGTGAGTCTGAGCAGGGATCTGACTGTGCACAGGGGACTGGGTGGGTGTGCACAGGGATCTGACTGTGCACAGGGATTTGAGAGGCTGTGCACGGGGATCTGGGTGTGCTCAGGGATTTGGGAGGTTGTGCACAGGATCTGGCTGTGCTCAGGATCCGGCTTTCTCAGGATCTGGGTGTGCCCAGGGATTTGGGAGGTTGTGCACAGGATCTGGCTGTGCTCAGGATCCGGCTGTCTCAGGATCTGGGTGTGCCCAGGGATTTGGGAGGTTGTGCACAGGATCTGGCTGTGCTCAGGATCCGGCTGTCTCAGGATCTGGGTGTGCCCAGGGATTTGGCTGTCTCAGGATCCGGCTGTGCTCAGGATCCGGCTGTGTCAGGATCCGGGTGTGCTCAGGGATTTCGGTGTGCTCAGGATCCGGCTGTGCTCAGGATCCGGGTGTGCAGAGGGATTTGGGAGGTTGTGCTCAGGATCCGGCTGTGCTCCGGATCTGGGTGTGCTCAGGGATCTGGGAGGTTGTGCTCAGGATCCGGGTGTGCTCAGGGATTTGGGTGTGCTCAGGGATCTGAGTGTGCACAGGATCCGGCTGTGCTCAGGGATCCAGGTGAGTGTGCACAGGGATCTGAGTGTGCTCAGGGATCTGGGAGGTTGTGCTCAGGATCCGGGTGTGCCCAGGGATTTGGGTGTGCTCAGGATCCGGGTGTGCTCAGGGATTTGGGAGGTTGTGCTCAGGATCCGGGTGTGCTCAGGATCTGGGTGTGCTCAGGATCCGGCTGTGCTCAGGGATCCAGGTGAGCGTGCACAGGGATCTGAGTGTGCTCAGGGATCTGGGAGGTGCTCAGGATCCGGCTGTGCCCACCGGCTGCCGCCGGAGCAGGAGCCAGCGAGAGGCAGAGCTCCCGCGTGTTTAAAGATGCAAACACACAGCCCCTCTCCACAATCAGCACCGATGGAAATATTGATGCTTGCATTAAAAGTAAATATATTTTTAATTAAATAATTTTCCCCTTCTCCATTCAAGGGGCGGGAAAGCACTCACAGAATTAAACTGCTGCTTCAATTTCTCTCTCTCTCTCTGTCTCCTCTGACACATGCCAGGACTAAGAGTTCTCCCTCTGCCTTCCCACCACCGCTCCCCATCCAGCTTTTGGCTCTTTAACCCCTTCTTGGCAGCGCAGAAAACAGCGAGGTTGGAGCAGAGCAGCTGATTCCCTTCCCCTTCTCTCTCCTCCTTCCCCTCAGTCCCGGCTCAGGCCCGGCTCTGAAGGGCTCATTAATCAAAAGGCAATTAATTCCCCATCGCGGGGGCAAATAACACGCAGACGTTCAATAGCTGCCTTTTGCCACGCTCCAGTGTTTCTGTGATTCCTGCAAACCCAAATAAAAAGGAGGCAGAGCAAGAGAAACAGCAAATGATTAAACGCTTCATTAACACCCCGCAGAGGCGGGCAGGCCACGGCTGATTTATCTCTGGTGCCAGAGAGGCGAAAAGAGTTCAGAGGTGCGGAGATTTCGGGGTGCAAATGAGGCCCCCTTGTCCGGGAAGGTCTAGTGAATATGAAACATTTACAAAATGGGATGGTTTCGCCCCAAAATGGGGTGAAAAATCCTGGTTTTCTTCTTTCCCCCTCGGCTTTGGGACAGGACCCTGCTCACTCTGTCTCCATCTGGCCCTAAAATGAGGTCCCTGCACCTGTCCCCCGTTTTTCATCCCACCAACAACCCACTACCCCGAAAATATAATTAATGAACGTGCTCCTGAGGTGGAAAATTTTACAAAAAAAGGGGAAAAGAAGCTGTTGTTCCTTTAAATTGTGTTGGTGAGGAGTCAAGAGATGAGGGAGAGTTTTGATACCCAAAACAACAGGTTCGCTCAACCCTGGTGCCCCAATTAATTAGCAGGTGATTGTTGCCCATGGAAAAAATAAGAGTAAACTATTATATTAGTTATTTAATCAGTGAACTCACAAAAGAAAAACCCAAAAAACCAAGGCCCATGATTCAAATGCTCCGCTGGTATCATTAATCATCGTTTGGAGCAGAAAATAATTTTATATTATTAAAGCAATTACCATAGAATCATTGACGGTAGCAAAAATTCATTAATCTTTATTCATTACTCAATCAGAGCGCATTATTTTAGCCCATTCCATCTCTCCTGCCCGTTCCCAGGGATGCCAAAAAGAAGGGGAAACAGTGACAAAAGGAACTTTTTATGCTACCGAAGTGTCAGGCTTGGCAGAAAGTACTTTTAAACACAATTAATGCAAAGTCATCGCGGGGACAGCACAAACCTCGTCCCCTCCGGAGCATTAATTGCTGCTTCTCTCCACCTCAGGCTGCAATTCCCAAGGGATCAGCGCTCACAGCGTGGAGCAGGGGTTTATTTTTTCCCTTTTCTTTAGTCTTTCAACCAATTTTGCGTGCAGGAAGCAGCAAAAGAGGGAGAGCAAAGCTGGCGCTGCCCATCACACCTGGGCAGCCTCCACCAGGTTTGGAACCTCGGGGCTGGGGGATCCCACAGCCAGAACTGAGCTTCCCCCCAAGAAAAATCAGAGCTGTGGAGGCAGCTGAGCTCTGCCGATCTGGGTCAGGCTCTTATCTGCCGGCGAGCACAAAGAAATTGGCCTGGCTTTTTTCACTTTATCTTCTGAGATGAGTGAAACCGCAGCGCTCATTACGAGCGTTATTTGACTTTAATAGGCGACGAGGTTACTGAAGATCTTTTGATTTGATAGCCAGGAATTTGATCTTGATGGGGTTTGGTTTTTTTTTTCCCTTCTTCCATGGGAGAAAAAAAAGAAAAAAAGGGAAAAAAAAAAAAGAGGAAGAAAAAGCAATTTTCTCCCTGGAGACAGCTCCTTAGCACATCACTTACAAACGGGGAGCCTGAGCCTCCTTTCGGTTGCTGAACAGGTTTTCCACGAGTCCCTTTTCCCCAGGGAAACACAAATTTGTCTTCAAAACATCCCTGCAAAGTAGGCCAGGCCTGCGAATGCTGCTTTGCTGCGAGAGCCTCAGCAGCTTGCCCCAGGTGCTTGAGGGGGTGTGCGATGGATCCGGGAATGGAGCCGGGGGTTTGAGTTCAGCCCTTCCTTGGGGTGCTCTGGGGTCAGCTTGTGCCTGAGATAAGGGGCAATTAAATGTCCCCTAGAGCGAGATAAGGGACAATTAAATGTTCTCTGGAGCCAGAGGTTCAGGGCTGGCTGGATTCGGGCACTGGGGATGCCATGGAGAGCACCGGCATGGATTTGGGCACTGGCTGTGCCACGGGAAGCACCGGCATGGATTTGGGCACTGGCTGTGCCATGAAAAGCCCCAGGATGGATTCGGGCACTGGCTGTGCCATGGAGAGCACCAGGATGGATTTGGGCACTGGCTGTGCCATGGAGGGCATCGGGATGGATTCGGGCACTGGGGATGCCACAGAGAGCACCAGGATGGATTTGGGCACTGGCTGTGCCATGAAAAGCCCCAGGATGGATTCGGGCACTGGCTGTGCCATGGAGAGCACCAGGATGGATTCGGGCACTGGGGATGCCATGGAGAGCACCAGGATGGATTTGGGCACTGGGAATGCCATAGAGAGCACCAGGATGGATTTGGGCACTGGGAATGCCATAGAGAGCACCAGGATGGATTTGGGCACTGGCTGTGCCACGGAGAGCACCAGGATGGTGCTGGAGCTCCTTTCCCTGCCTTGGAGCAGCTCCTCGTGCCAGGTGGTCACTGTGGAGGACAGAGGGACATCTCTATCCAACTCCTCTTCCAAATCTTTGTGCCATAATTCTCCATAATTCTCCTTTCACCCTTTCCCCCCAGAATTGCAGCTCCTGCTTCCTCGCCAGGTCACTCCAGGGTTGCATCGCTGGGATGTGAAATGGGAGCAAGGGATTTATCTGCTCCCAGCTTTTCCATTCTCCCCACTGCCGCTCTTGCCCGGCAATGCCCAGGAAACTCAACCAGCTGTGCCCAGGATGTGCCAGCACACAGATTCCCGTGGAAGGGCTGACTCCCATCGCCCCGGCGATTCGGAGTCGAGGAGGCAGAAGCAGCCGCTCTGCTGAACGCAAGAGGCAGCCCGGTGGCTAATAAGGAAAAAGAGCAACGCTGTTTTCCTCGGAGCGTGGAACAGGTTGTCATGGGGAAGGCGTGTGGGCTTTCCCGCGAAGGCAGCAGCGCTGCTGACCCTCAGAGAGCGTTTGCTCAGAGCTGGCTCCTGCTTTCTGCACATCCCTGGGCTCTGGGAATCCACAGCCCGGTGCTGTCACTGCTGCGGGGGGAGAGACGGCTCAGCCCTGTCCCCCCTCCTGCTGCAAACCCCGCCAGAGCGGCGCCTCTGCACCTCAAACCCCAAACGGGCCAGCCTGTAGTGGAATACAGCATTCCAAGGGGGAACGGCTTCGAACTAACCAGGGAAGATCGAGATTAGTTCGAAGGAAGGCATTTTTTTTAACTGAGGTTGCCCAGAGAGGCGGTGGATGCTCCATCCCTGAGAACATTCAAGGCCGCGTTGGGTGGGGCTCTGAGCGACCTGATTTTGGTGAAGATGTCCCTGCTCGGTGCTGCAGGGTTGGACTCGAGCGCCTTTACACTTCCCATCCATCCCAAACATTCTGTGTTTCTCTGATGCTCAGGAGCTCGGCCTTGCACAAAAGTCACGGAATCCCTGGGATGATGTGTCAAAAGCAGCTGGAATTAGCCTCAAATCGAGTCCATCACACAATTCCTAATGCCACCGGAGCTGGAGCACCACGGCCACACCTGAATGACAGCACCTGTAGCTGTACCTGTGCTTTGCTCGCTGCATAAACACGGGATCAGCAGCTCGTGTTTCCTTCCCGGTTTTTGGCAGTGATCCATGCAATAATTTCAGGGGTTCAACAACTCATTCCTTCAATTTCCGGGAAAAGTGCAGGAGATAAAGATCTACACCCGGCCTCCATCCAGAGCTTGGACACAGCGAGGTGGGATGTGAGGTTTAGAGCTGGGACCACACCAATTAGCCACACCAATTAGCCACACCAATTAGCCACACCAATTAGCGGCAGGTGACCTCTGAGAGCAGGCAAACCACGATGCCCAGCAATCCCTAAATCAGCCGTGGGAGGAGGACATGGAGCTGTCCTGTCCAGGCAAACCACCCCATTCCCAACGCTGCGTGTCCATCTCCGGAAAAGCAGAAATATCAAATATCCCAAATATCTGCTCGGAGGTGGATCCATCCTAGGACAGGGGCACCTCAGGAGGGGACAGGGACTCTCCCAGCCGTGGGGCTGGGTGTTCTCAGCCGGATTTGCAGGCTGAGGAGGGAGGTCTGCCCACACTCCCATCTCCCAGCCCTTGTGCAGGCTGCTGCGCCTGTGCCGCGCGCTGGAAGCGGCTGAAAGGGATTTTGATAGCATTGCTGGGAGAAAATGAACCCGTTAATGCTGCTATTTGCTGCGCAGAGGATTCATGCCCAGAACGCTTCCTCGCAGCAATGATCGTTTGGAGCTGTGAGAATGAATTAGCCCTTCCACTGCAGAGCTATTTGCATGGCGGAGAGGTCAGCCAGGAGCAGCAAAGTGATTATTTGGGGGTAAGGCCCTGTCCCAGCCTCGAGGAGATGTGGGTTTAATTCTCATTTTTAACTCCCCGTTGCCAGCCACCTCCTGCACCCTCGAGATGTGTTCGTGCAGGGGCACCACGAGGGCTTTGAGCACGCCTGTGGATAACCTGCTGCCCCCAGCCTGCTAACGGGGGCTCGGGGTTTGTTCTGGCAGCGCTGGGTCGCTCAATCACCCTCAGATGGCTGAGCTTGCTCACGGCAATTCAACCATGAGTCAGGGCAGATCCATGGAAGCAAAGCAGGCACTGGCTCCTGGCTGATCCCAGCCAGTCCTGAAGCCAGCCCTGCTCCCAGGAAGGGCCGCGCTCTGTCTGCCCCCCGGGGCGGGAGTTAATTGCAGGCAACATTTCAATGGGAGAGAGGCCAAAATGATAATTATCCCTCTGGGGCTGCTTCTGAGCGTGCTGAGCAGAGCTTTCCTCGGCAGGGCACCGGGAGAGGGGCTGGTGTGGGCTGCAGGGATGGGATCTGCCTGGAAAAGGGGATTGATTGTGGTTTGGATCCATTAATGGTCACGAAGACTCTTACCCAACCCTTCCATCCCCAGGCTGGGCTCTCATGGCTTCTCCAAGGCGAGGAGACCTCTGTAAGGCAGGAGTTGGGGTCTGTTCCCAAGGGGACAAGAGTCCAGGATAGATATTCCCAAATCCTGACCCAGCATCCAAAGCCAGCTCCTCCAGGCTGGGCACAATGAAATGCAGGGCTTCCCTGCCTGGCTCTGGCTTTCCCTGCTGGCTGGTGAACAAACTCTTCTCACTCACACCATTCATTCCCTTCTCCAGCTTCCCGTGTTGCTAATTATCCTAAGGAGATTGATAAACCCACCACTGCTGCTCTGGTTACAGGTCACTTCCCACCCCAGCGAGGAGTGCAGGGATCGATAGCCATAAGCAATGGCTGGGAATCAAATTCCCTGAGCAGAACTTGAAGGGAGGAGGAGGAGGAGAAGGAGGAGGAGGAGGAGGTTTCATTCCACCAGCACCTGGCTCGCTTTGCCCTGGAGGAGCAGGACATGGAGTTGAGGGGAGGCAGGAGAAACCTGATCCCAGGATTCAGCCAGTCTTTTATATTTGGGACAATGCTGGAGAAGCTCGCAGGGAAAGTGGAACGTTGAGGACTCTGGGAGTCTTCTGGAGGCAGCTTCACACCACGAGTAGCTGCAGGCAGGATTTTAGCACTGCCTGTGCAATCCACAGTGGGAGCTCTGCGTGATGAAACTCGGGCTGGTGGCAGCACAGAAGGAACAGGTGGAAGGAGGACAAAAAGGAATAAATTGACTTTGTTTTGAAAGCAAATTAAGGGTTGGGCTGACTCAGGGATGGGCCACAGGTTTGGGATGCAGAGAGGAGGAGGCTCTTTGCCCTCCCAGGGGTTTGGGATGATGGAGTTGGAGGCTCACGCGTGAGCAGCTCCCGTTGCTCAGCTCAGCAGCTCCAGCAGGAGCGGGAACGACTGCAGGAGAGACTGAGCAGGGGAAATGATGGTGTTAGCTTTTATTCCTGCTGGTGATAAGCTATAATTTGCATGTTTAGCAAGTGCTGCAGGCTTCTGCGAGCTGGCAGAGTGCCAGGCACGGCCGTGCCCGGGTAAGGGATGGCCTTTTGGGGAGAGGTGTTGGTCAAACACTCGCACCCGCTCCAAAGGTGGGGTAGGGGTGTGAAAATTTCCACGGGGCTCAGATCTGTCTGGGTTTAAAAATCTGTCTCAAACCATCTCCAAAGTGCCTTCTCTTGCTGGTGGGATGAGGTCCAGAGCTGCTGACTCCAGATCTCATGGCACTTCTCGAGGAGGGCTGGGAAATGAAGGGAATTCTTCTCAGCCCTCTGACCCAGCTGCCCCCTCAGCTGCTGTCCTGTGCTTCCAGAGGACCTGGGAGCTGCAGGACCGTGGAATGCCGGCTCTGCCTCAGCCTCTCTGCTCTGCAGAGGCCGCTGGACCCTCAAACAGAGGGCAGGGAGAGAAAATCATCCAAAATCATCCAAGCCCTTCCCCACCACACTTCCCCAAGCACCGAGACTCCAGCTGGAACAAGGCAGGGTTCCACCCCCGGAAGGAATATCGGAGAAAAAGCCGAGGGAGGTTGGCAGCTTCTGCCTTTCAGAGATTGCTTTTCCCTCCGACATCTGCTCCCACAGCTGGACCCACACTGGGCTTGGGCTGTGCTGAGGGGAACCCAGTTATCCTGCTCATCGCACGGGGCTGGTGCTGCAGGCAAGGGGCAGGAGAGTTCCTCCACTCTGTGCCTGCTCACCCTCGGGATTTACAGGATATCCAACAGGAATTTATCCACCACAGCCAAATGCACAGAACCATCACGAGCAAAGCGGGGAAATGCACCCAAACCACCTCCCGTGCCCCTTGCTCCAGGGCAGCTCCTGGACCAGCAGCTGCTTCCCTCTGCTCTGGATCCTCTAATGAACTCAATCTCCGACTCCCCAGGTCCCAAACGCCTTTTCTTCCCCCAAATCCCCCCCGGCACTGCCCCCATCTCCCTCGCACACCCGCTCTGCTCGTGGCTGTTTCCCTGGAGCCCCTCTGTGCTTCTCCAGCTCTCCGGGTATAAATATGGTGTGAGATAAATATTGTCATGGCACATTACCCTGGTCCTTCCTCACCAACTCACACTGCAGACAGAGTTATGCATCTATTTATGGGTGTGTATATATCTAATTATACTGTATAAACTGTATATCCACCTCTCCGTTGTGTATATTTAACAGAAACGCCGGCTAATTGCCCTCAGTAAATATCTGTGGGGATTAACTGTATTGACATGAAATTTACTGGTAATCTCCTCGAAAATAAACACCCCAAATAAAATGAACACATAAAATAAAAGGAGGGGACATCACGGGTTTTATGTCTGGTTCTCTCCATCGTGCGCAGGGCTGGGGCTTTGCCAAGCGAGGCTTCCCAAACCTTTTCCAAAGACATCCCCTGAGGAGCTGTTGGCTCCTCCTGGAGGTGTTTGCAGCTGTGTGGTGGCAGGAAGGCTTTGGTGGCCTGGCTGTGCCCGGGGGTGACAGCTGGGCTGGCAGATTGGCGATGGGCTCCGGTGCCTTCCAGCCCGAGGTCACCGCCTCCGGTACGGCCCTGACGGGCTCATTAGGGCCGAGCAGAGTCATTAGGGCCGAGCAGAGTCATTAGGGCCGAGCAGATGCTGGGCAGCTGTGTGGGATGGGCCGGGGGGGCCGCGGGGCAGAGCGGGAAGAGCCCATCAATGCCAAGCGGGCACGGGCACCGCTCCGAGCCCACAGCGGGGTCTGTCCCGGCCTCGCTGAAATCCCCTCTGCAGGAGGGCGGCTTCGGCTCTCACGGCTTTTTCCAGCCAAGAAGGAGGTGCCACTCGAGGCTTGGCTGTGTTTGGGGGCACATCTCGAGCTCGGCGTCTCCCCAAGGAAACTGCTCAGCCCAGTGGCAGCCCAGGCTGCTGCGGGGCCAGGGATGGATTTGAGCCTCCTTCAGCAGGGTAGGGAAGCTCCTGCTGGGATGGCTCGTGCCAAAATGGGCCCATCCAGCAGATTATCCAGCAGCAGTTCCACGGGGCCCAAACCAGCCACTGGCAACTGGGTTTTATGGGGACTTCTGATGCTTTGGATCTTCCCCTGCTCTGTTTTGGCTCCAGCAGAAGCCCCTGACAATGCTAAAGCTGCTGTTTCACGTTTTTTGCAACATTATCTGTGCGTGCAGCCCTCCTGGCTGCTGAGCTGCTGATTATTTGGTTGGGATCGTTTGTGTCCTGCTCTTTCACGCTGGCCATGGATGTGCAGCCGCTCAGGGATGAGGGACCCCGCAGAGCTTTCAGCCTGGATCCGGAAAGGACAGGGAGCCTTTGACCCCTGCCATAAATCCTCAGTTCTCGTGGGCTGGGGTTGTTTAACCGGCCAGATCACTGTTCCTATCCACCTTCCTCAGCTCATTAATTTATTTAATCCCACGCCTCGCCGGTTTGCAGCCCTCTGGTTCCCCGGGAGGGCGATGCTGCTCCGAGTACAAGGGGAAAACTCACCCAGCCAGGCCTCTCTGCCCCTCCTGTCACCCTTTTTCACCCCCTCCTCTGCCACAGACGCCAACCAAGGCGAGCTGGGCAGGCGTGACTCCTTTCTTTCCTCCCTCTTCACCACTTCTCCCTGCCAGGTGCCTCCTCTCTCCCTGCAAAGCCCCGGGGGAAACGCTGCCTGCACTATTTTGAGGCCGTATGTTAAATTAATGTTCTTGCTGCTCTCCTGGATGCCGGGTTAATTGGCAGGAGCAAAAGGCAGAGGGAGGAGGCCTCTCCAAGCACGCACACAGGGGTGCACACGTGGTCCTGCACACCTGGCTGCCTCCACTTGGCTGGGAGATCTGTCTCCAGGAGTGCAGGAGAAGCGAGACAGCACAAAAGGATGGCTCTGAGGGGTGTGAGGGGCTGGGGGTGGCGTTTGGTGCTCTCTGTGACAACATCTTGGTCACCCCCTGGGTTCCCGCAGCACCGTCTCTCCTGGGTTACCCCGTAACAGACCTACTCCTGCTCTCCTTGGGGAGCTGCAGCACATCTGAGCTGCTGTCCCCTCTTTCCAAAGGGCAGAATCCCCAGGATGCTCCCAGCCCTTGTCCGTGCAGCATCTGGATGCCAGCTGTGGGAAGGGGCTGTTGCTGCTGCCCTAATCCCCAACGCTGTCCTTATCCTCGCTGCCCTCGTGTCACAGCCCCTGGGAACAAACAGCCAGGGAAATACTCAGGCCTGGGATAAATCCCGTGCGTGCTCCCGTGTGGCACTGCCTCCTCCCGGCTTCCACAATGCATTCATCACTCACAGAAAACCCTTCTCCCTTCAGACCACAGCAACCTGTTTGGCAACGGGAAAAAAACCAACCCCAGCACCCGCTGGGTCTCTTAATTTGACGGGGCTGGGAGCTGGCAGATGAATATCTTAAATAACTAATGGTGACTCAGAGGAGCGTTAAACAAAGATAACATTGTCACTTCTTCTCCGTTCCTCTTTTGTTTCTTACTCTGCAGCTTTCCTGCCTGGGTTATTATCTCTCCAGCCTCCCTTCTGATGATCTTGTTCCCGTGACAGGGTGTGCGCTATCTCCGGCAGCCTCTTGCCAGCGCCTGACCCCACGCACAGCAGGGATGAACCCAAGGGATGCACTCGGGGGATCAGAGAACCTCGCCGAGGGACGTGGCTGCGGGAGGAGGGCTCTGTTTGCCAGCTCTGGGGATGGGGAGCTCCAGGTGGGAGGGTCTCTCTCTCCACTCACCCATTTCCAGTTCGGAGAGATGCCGAAAACGAGTCTCCAGTCCGGAATCTGGGCTGGTGTTCCATCACTCTGCTGTGCATTCTAAACGCTTCCCAAGGCTCCATCCCACAGCAGCCGAGTTTTCCAGGGCTGGGGTGATCCGTGCTGCACCACAGGAGTTCTGCAGCTCCAGGCAGCCCTGGGGTGAGCTGATAATCCCAGCAAACACCAGGAGCGCTCCCATTCCCGGGATTGGGTGTGACAGGGATGTGCTGATTGCACTGTTCCCATCTCCCGCTGTTGTTTGGGGAATCTGGTGCCTGCCAGGCACAGCCGGAGGGCTGCAACCACCACCCTCACACAGCCAAACCTCAGCGGGGCCATCCCAGCCTCCTCCTCCATGAAAACCATGGCACAGCGGGAATGCAGGAAGGAGCCATCTCCCTCACCTCCAGGCTCGTGCTTCCCGTTCTGCCCATGCTTGGCATTGGAAAAAACATCTTCAAAGCTGAGAAGTGTCGGCATAAAAGGCTCAGGTCCGGCCCGGATACATCAGCAGAGAGCCTTGGGGAAGAAGGAAATCTCATTAGGAATTAACTTGGGATCAAACAGGACCTCTCAAGGGGTTCTGGAAGGCCAGGTCAGTCTAAGGGAGAAGTGCCTGATGAGCAGAGCCAGCTCGGATCTCTTTGAAGGAAAGCAGCACATGAAATTTTGATATCACTAAGTATTTAACAGATCTAATTTACAAAGCAGCGCTGCTCCCAGTTCCCAGAGTGCTAAAAATCCCGCAACCTATTTCCTTACAGCTCCGACTCTGCTTCATTCATGGCTTTTAATGCAGCCAGCTGTTCAGCAGCTGCAGGGAATGTTTCAGGACAGGGAGCCGGAGCCCTTCGGAAGCGCTCCAGGCTCTGCTGTACCTTCCCAAGCCAGGAGAGTCCCGGAGCTCTGTGCTGGCAGGAGGGACCAGCCTGGGAGCTCAGCCTGGGAGCAGCACCAGCACAACGTGTGGAAGGATCTTTGCTCGCTCAGGAGTTATCCCAGGACGAGCAACCTCCGCTCAGGGGAACTTCGAAATGAAGGGAGCGGCCAAAATGTCCCCAAATGCCACATCCGTGAGGATCCCACAGCGGTGTGTGGGCACATGGATGGTGTCACCAGGGCCCAGGTGTCCCCTTGGGGGTGGCTGTGGGATGGAGGGGGCTGTGACACGTGTGGGCAGCAGCTGTGCCCAGACCACAGTGCCGCGTCCCGTGGGACAGCTGCTCCCCGAGGGACCTGCCACTCCTTCCTCAGGGACAGTGCCACCTCCTGGCACCTGACCCGCTGGGAAATCCCGGGATATCTCTGCTCCTCACAGCCCTCCCATGCTGGCCGTGCCCAACATCCCAGCAGAGACAAAGCCTGGCGCTGGTGCCACGCGAGGTCAGGCCTTGCTCCTTTGTGACACGAGCCCAGAATTCCGCCGGCGTGACAACGCAACGCTCCAACACCAGTGCACACCCCCTGCCAGAATCCCCAAAGCCAGGGTGGATACCATCCAGCTCCTCGTGGAAGTGTTCTGAAGACATTAATCGCCTGTCAGGACCCAACGGAGAAGTAGCCGGGATTTCGGTGAGTCTTGTAAGAACATCGGGTTTTTTAATAAATATTTGAGCAGCTTCCCTCTCCTGCTGGCTCCAGGGAGGGCAGAGCCGAGAGCGGAGAAGTCTCCAGCAAACCAGATGGCCCCGGGAGTGGGAGCAGGGAGAGAGCTGACTCATGCAAGTCATCCTGGTTTCCCTGCACACACATTCCTTGTGGAGACTTTTCCAGGCTGGAGCCACCCTCGCTGCAGCTTTCCTTGAAAAAATTGGGCATTTTGAAGACCTAGGGTTTATTCCCAGCTCGAGCTTTCTGCCACAGCAGCAGCCTCTCGCCTTGTTTCCTCCCTGGAAATCCGTTTAAAAGCCAGATGTTTGCTCAGTGAACTCAACTGGAAGTAAGCTGCCTTTGACAAATCCCTTACCTGGGAAGGCTGTGAGCACCCACAAATGGTTTATACACGTTAAAGATGTTGAAGTGCATTAAAAACGCCCAGAGTCAGAAGCTTTCTCAGCCAGAGTCTCTGAACATTCCGTGATAGAGCCAGTTAAAAGAAGGTAATAAGTATCTTTAACAAAAAAAGAATACACCCCCTCCAAAAAACCCCAAAAAACCAAAATTAAAAACCCCCAAGAGCTTTTCCTTTCATAGCAGGTGCTTACGAGGAATTAAAAAATGCATTTCTGTGCACGCTGGAACACAAGAAGATAAAAGTGAACCCCCTGCTCTTCCCACTTGGATTTCATTTGGACCAAAGAACAAATTCTTTCCTCACGATTAATTCCCCCAGTTCCCTCTGTTACTGGGGAAAGGGAAAAGAAGAAACGGGGGAAAAAGAAGAAATAGAGGGAAAAATCCCTGCTTTGGTGTCTGTGCTGGGCTCGCTCTTCTTGCGGCGGTTGAAACAAACACCACGTGCAGGGAAATAACGGGATAACAACGGTGAGGAAACAGAAGGGAAGTCAGGACACTTTCCCGAGGACTTGCTGCTTCTCTGCTCCCAAAGCAAATTAATTTGCATTTCTTACCCCAGAAGGCAGTGCAGGAGCAGGAATGAAATATCTCCATCCCTGGAGCTGCTGCTGGGCTTTGCCACCTGCCCTGGCCGCTGCTGAGCAGCTCCAGGGTGGTGACAAAGACCTGTGGGAGCAAGTCCCGATCCTCTCCAGGAGGCAAAGCCAAACCATCGCCGAACTCGGCTGGTTGGAATGGTCCCTGCCTCTGTGATTAAGGGAATTCATAAATATTCAATGTTTCTTGGCAGCTGGGAGTGCTTCACTTGTTCCAAGGATCTCAGGGGGGATGGGGAAGGCAGGATGAGCCTTAGCACTTCTGACACCCCGCAGAGACAATGAACCGGGGAAGGAGAGCGCTCCTCTCCTCGCAGGGAAACGTTTCACGTCGGGTGATGTGAATAATTCAGCCTTCCACCGGTCTCTTTAAATGTTTGATGCCTGGGAGTTGAGCTTTAGGATCTGACCTCCTGTGAATCTCAGGGTTTGGGCTCCAGTTGGGTGCTGTGTGCGTTCCCTGCTGGTGGTTTAAACAACTTCCCGTGGCCTGGCCGAGTCTAAGAGCACCAATTTCTTCCTTCGCCGCGTGAAATTCTGCTGCTCTCACACGGGAAAATATCAACCACCCCATTGTGGACCATGCTTGGGAGAGGAGAAAAGAGCAGGAATAACGAATGAGGAGAGAAATGCTTAATTACATCCTGCTCCTGTTAGAGACACCAACCAGAGCTGCAGGCGAAGGGATGGAGCCAGGCACCAACGTGAGCACGTTGGGTGACTCGGGTGGGTTTCCAGCAGCCAGACCCTGCGGGAGCTGAGGCCACTGCCCTGTCCCAGAGCTCTGGGGTGGCACAAGGCACCGGTGTCCCCCAGTCCAACAGTCCTGAGTGGTCACTGGATGGTCCTGAACCCATCTGAGGGGACATCCCAGCTGCTGCCTCAGTCTGCTGGGGGAAGGTCCAGCCCCTCTGGCAGCAGCGTCCCTCTGTTTGCCACAGCTGCAGGGGACGGCGCTTTTTGTGGATTTCTGGGCAAGCCCCAGGATTTTGAGACCTCCTGGTGGAGTTGGGATGCTTGTACCTCCTCTGACTGACCAGATTTTGGCCACTCTCAGAGACAGGACACTCTGCCAAACACATTTTGAGTCTGGCCAGGTTGGGAGATGCCAAGATCCAAGGAACCACACCATTCCCGCTCTCCCAGCCGCTGGCACGCTGCCACCGGCAGAAACTCCATGTCCCATCAGCTTTGCTCAGGAGAGACCCTTCACTTCCATGTGAGATCCTGATCCTGCAAGCCCTTATCCTAAATTATCCATGAAATGTGTGGGCATGAGTTATGCATGAGATGAATTATCCATGAACCGGGTTGGTCGCCTTCTCTCTTTGTCAACTCTGGAGGTTCCAGCCAGGTATCAAAGCACGGAGTAGGCCGGGATTTTTCCCCCACTTCCCAAGAATCTGCATTTCACAAATGTACAAAACCTGAGAAAGAGCTGAAATATTCAGTGGGTCGTGATGGAAGACCACAGAAGGCTGGCTGGGAGTGCACAGGGTCGGCCTTCCCCAGAGAGGCAGTTTCAGATCCTAAATCCATTCGGTGGTTACTCATTCCTCTTGGGAGCTCCAGGAAAGCTGGAGACAACCTGTCTGCCTCTGACAGCACCCTCCCACACCCAGGCTGGTGGCAGCTGTACTCAGCTATGAACTCGAGCTTGGCATTCAGGCCCCTTCTCCACAGACACAGCAAAGCCTTGGTTTTGGTGGATATCTCCTGGTTTTGCTGTGAAAGTTCATGATGGAGTTGTGTTCCTGTCCTGGAGGCAACTCGGTCAGCTGGGAGAAAGGAGGGGGAGGCAGGATTCTGGAAATCTGCTCTTTTTCCTGCCGAGGTAGAAGATGTGGGGTTTTTTTGAGAATTCCTGCCCAGAATTAACCCCACCCCTGCTAACGGTGTGATTTATCCCCACGCAAGACCAGCACCGATGTCGGCACCAGCTTTCCAGTGCGAAGCCCGGAGCCTGTCCTTGCCGGAATGCACACCCTACCACACCTCCAGGGACATCCGCTACATCTTCCTGGAGAGCTGCAGGAACATCCCTGCGTCCCACCCCCTGGATGGGGCCGGCGCCAGCAACGTCCCCCAAGGCCCCGCGTCCCGCCACCCTACAGCCCACCCTACAGATGAAGACTGCGATTCCTCTCTTCCTCAGCACCTCCCCGCCTTCCTCACCCTCTCTGCACGCGTGGAGATGGAAGCTGTGGATGTGAGAGGCTCCCCCGACTCCAGGAAAAGGCTGCCGGTGTTCCGCCAGCTCTGCGGAGAGGCCGTGGAGGAGCTGAAGAAGTTTCCTGGCGCTCCGGCTGGAGCGAAAGGCTGGAGGATCATGCAGGCGGCCGCGTGCCCGACCTGCGACAAGGCATGAACTGACTCTGAGATAATGTCTGCAAAAAATACAATATTGATGGTGTCCTTCCGTGACACGGGGGTCAGTGGAGGCGTGGTGTGAGCTCGGAGGTGCTGGCAGCCGAGGGATGGGGGCACGGGAGGGAGGAATGGGGTGCTGTTGGTATTTGGGATGTCCCTGCCGCTCTCGGGGTGCTGCGGCACATCGCCAGTCGAATCAGCTCGTCCGTGCAGCTCCATCCCTCTCACTCAGCCCCCCCAGCAGGCCAGGAATAAAGGAAAACTTCCTCCTCCGCACCCTGGGCTGCCACCCACGGCCCCTTCCCCGAGCATCCTCTGCAGCTGCTGAGCTGGAGGGAAACGTGTTGGAAAAAGCACCGAGTGCAAGTGGGGAAATGAAAAACGTGAAAGGGAGGAGAAAGCAAACAGGAGATCGCTCGCCTGGGAGGGAATTTGGGAGATTTTCCTCTGCTTAAGTCTGGAAACACGGTGACAGTGAGAAGAAATGCCCCCCAAAGCAATTAGGAATAAACAGGATTCCGGGGGCTTGGCGTCTTGGATGTGTTCCTGGAAGGAAGTGTTTGCATCCAAAGATCCCAGCCCCAGCCTGGCAGGACCTGCTGAATGGGAGTGCGAAAGCAGCTCAGCAGCAAAGCGGGAGAGACAGTGGAGAGTGCAGTGGTTTGAAGCCAAAGAGGGATGGGATGCTGCTCAGGGAAAATGGGACAACCAGAAAACAGGAGGAGAACCAGATGGGGGGGAAAAGCAGTCCTGCAGAACCTTGGGAACAGGCAGGCAGCAGTGAGGAAGAAACGCTGAGCCTGCTGCTTATTTGGGACCCAAGAGCAGAAGGCTGTGGGGTCTGCGAGGAAAAACAGAAGAAAAAAGAGAAGAATTTAAGCTAAAAGCTGTTTGATTTTGCTTTACTTTGGGACAGTAACAGGGGCAGAATCCCACAGGAATTGATTGCAGGTGCCAGGCCAGGCTGGAGGGAGTTCTGAGGGAGGTCTCAGTGATTGTCAGAGGCTGCTCCTGCAATCCAACACACCCTGATCCATGAGAAAGGCTTGAGGATGCTGAGCTATTTCCAGAGAGCAAATCGCCCCCTGGTTAGGTTTGGGTGTTGAGCGCTGACATCAGGGCTGACAAATCTCAGGAGAGCTCTGGGAAAAACAGAAGGACCTGGAGATACCCCATAATCACCACTCCTGCCTCCCCACACAGGGAGTGGGATCAGATCATTGGAATCAGACTCTGGCAAGGCCAGACCGAAGGAAAAGGATGGGTGAGGCTGGTGAAAATAAAAGTTGTCTGGGGAAAGAGCTCTGCGAGGAGCTCGTAGGTCGTGCTGGAGCCCAGGTTTAGCTCTCCCCAGCCAGGCTGGGACTGAGTCATCACGGAGGCTTTAATTTTTGAGGCACAGATTGCAGAGCAAATGTTGCTTATTGCAGGCACCACTTATCCCTGAGCACGGTAATAAACAGACTTTGTCTCCAAATGGTTACTGATCCAGGGCGACACGAGGCTATTTTCGTAGGATTCCAGGGAATGGGAAGACGTTACGGAAGAGGCTGACCTAGAAAATAAACATGGGGCCAGCGATCAGAAGTTGATGGCATTTCAGTGAGATGGAAGGAGGAATTAAAGCAGGTCAGCCGCTGGGGTTATTTGGGATGAATTAGCACATGGAATTACCAGGGTGGCAACGAGGACTTTTCGTGCATCCGACAAACGGGGAGTGGGACCATATGCCTGGAGTTTACCAAACACAGCTCCCACGCTCGGGGAAATGGGGCAGAGTGATCGTGACGGCTCAGGAGCCTTTCTTCTGACCTCAGGAGTTTGCTTCCATTTCCAGCCACTTTTGGAGGAGAGCACGGAATAGACTCTAAAATAATAAGCTTTTCTGGAGGATGGGTCACGTGCTGCTCACACACATCCCCCAGTGGCCACAAGGCCACACTCTGCAGTGACAAGCCAAAAATGAGACGGGGCCTGAAGGAACTGCCAAAATTTCCTCCCCTGAGAAGCTCAGGGGCAAAAACCACCTTGGGAGAGTTGGTGGCAGGAACTCAGAGCTGCTGCTCCTGGGGTGGGAATGAGATTTCTGTGGTAGGCCTTGAACTCACCCGTGAGGACATGGGAGCAAGCCCAGTGCCACTGACTGGCACCCTCCTGGGAAAAGGGGACTGGCTCTTCCCAGCGTGAAAACCCAGGACAGCTGATCCATGTGGGCTCTGCAGTGCAGGAGATGGATTCCACCAGAACATGCTTTGAGTTCCTCACACAATGGCCCAGGGACTCATCTCCTTGGCGTCTCCGTGATGGATTTGGCACTGAGAGACAGATTGGGTTTAGGAAGATTGCTGATTCCCCAAAGCTGAAGGGAATCTGTTCCTCCCGTGGGAGAAATGGGGTGACCTTGAGGAGCAGCAGTTGCAGAGAATCTCCTGTGAAAGGAGCTTCTGCTCGGAGCTGGGAGCTCAGGCGGTGGAAGCAGGGAAGGGAAAGGCAGAGGTGAACCTGCCTCCCATAAACCTCTGCTGCAGTGTGGCTCTGGAAAGGGCAAATCCCAGAGGAGAAGGTGTCAGGGGAAATGTTCCCTTTAGAGAAAAGCTGTGTTTGGGGTCCTGGAGCAACCACGCTCACCAGAGACTGACTGGAACCAGGACAGCTGGGACAGTGCTGGGGTGAAGATCCTTCCTTGAGGACCTGCAAGGCTTTGGCCAAAGGGGGAGAGCAAAGGGAAGGGATGGAGCTGCTGCCTGACCAGAAAGCTGAGAGGAATGCGTGGGGAAACAGGGGAAGGAGTTATTTGAGGCTGGCAGTCGAAGAGATGGAGATTAAAAGCCCAAGGACGTCCTTCAGCTGGAATTAGAGGATCCTTCACCACCAAAAGTGAAGCTCTGTGGGACACCCTGAAGTTCAGAGGAGCAGGGGAGGAGGAACTGAGCAAGAAGCCAGACCTGTTCAGGAAGGGGAGGATGTTTTGTCTCACTGAGGGGAGTTTCAGGTTGATGACCAGGAGATCCTGAGCAGTCTCTCTACCCCAGAAGAAGCTGCAAGCTGCACTTTTGAGGGTAATGCTGTCATTTGAGGTGGATATTTGGGGTGTGCCTCCCTCTGTGCTCTACGACCAGCTTGAAATTGGCTCAGGATCCTGGATTTCCTCTTCCCGAAAGGCAGGCCTGCAACTGAGCTCTTGGAAAGTGCAAAAGGCATCTCCCTTCCTTCCTTCCTTCCTTCCTTCCTTCCTTCCTTCCTTCCTTCCTTCCTTCCTTGCTTTCTTTTTCTTTCTCTCCCAAGATCAAAACTGGAGGCCTGTTACTCCACCAGCAGGCTGGCCCAGCTTTGCCTCTGCCAAGATCCTTCAGAACCCAGCACGGAGAGCGTTCCCAGCTCTCAGGTACAGCTTTTCAGCCTCTGCTTTCGCTGCCTTCCCAGTGATCTGCATGCAAACCCCTCTCCCTCCTGCTACTCCCCGAAGACCTCCCACCCCCAGAGGTCTCTGGCACGTGTGTGAAGCGCAATCAGCGCCTCACCTCCCGTAATTGGAGCTGAGCCTCCAGAGCCGAGAGATGAGCTTGATCTCTGCTGCTCTGCATGGGAGGGATGAGCCAGGGGCTGAACTCTGCTGAAAGCAGCGGGCTGGGGAGCTGAGGAGGTTTTCCAGCCCGCAGATCAGGGCACCTTCCCAGGGACTGCTGTAGGACACGGCACACACCTCTCCCTGCCTCGGTGCTCTGCTCCTGCCCTCCGAGGGGAAAAGTCTGTCCAGCTCCTTGTAAATTGAATCACTGATTGCCCAAAAGCTCTTTCATTCCTCTGGCCTGTGGCCCTGGTGGGAATGCAGCGAGGAGCAGGTGGTTTAACCCTTCCATCGCTGCTCCGGGGCACGCAGAGAGCCGGGAACGGAGAGACACCACATTTCAGCAATGAACGGAGCACGGGGGCACTGGTGGGGGACGGCACCTTCAGATTTCTGCCTGAAACCACCTCTGAAGGAGCGTTTCGAGGCCAAACCACAGCCTCGCATGTGTGCAAAGGCAGCAGAGGTTGCACAAATGCCCGTTTCTGAGAGGCAGCGCCCCCAGGGGAAGGCAGATCCCCCTCTCCCCGTGCAGCAGCATCCCTTTGGAAGCAGGAGCAGGGCTGGGATGCAAACGGGGAGGAGAGGCCGATCCCCACAGGTGCCATCACATTTAGCCGGGCGCTGGTGTATGCAAAAACATGCTCAGCTGCGAGTACCCGAGCAAATTGCTGTCTTGTGATTATTTATATGAAGATGTGTTTGTGGATGAATTACCAACCAGCCCGGAGCAAAGGAACGGAGCGGTGACTCCACCGAACATGTCAGCAGGCGAACCAACAAGCCACTTGGGATAGTCATTAACGAATTAACTGATCACCCGGGCCTCCTGCTCCCCGTGGGGCAGCTGTGTGCCTGGAAACCCAAAGCAGCGCGGCTGCGGCTGTGAGGAGGTGTTTGGGCACCGCCAGAGCAGCGACTGCCTGGGCAGAACTCGGCTCTAGGCAGGGCCAGGTCACAGCAAAATCGCCAAGTCCAGCCTGAAGATGAGAAAAGGAAGAGCCAAGAACGAGAGAAAAATCAGGGGAAGGCTGCTGGAAAGGCAGAGGGAGAAAAATGTGAGCTGAAATGAGAAAAAAAAAAAAAGTGAATGGCTTTCTTTATTCCTTTTCATTTATGGACAATACTCTAGTTCTGCTCAGAAGGACTAATTTAGGCCTCGGCACAGCCCCGGTGACCCTTCCTAATAGAAACCATTTAAATCTTTAAACAATTTACATGAAAATGTAACTTTGCTGTGAATATATTTCTTCCCCCTCCTGCTCCCATCACGAGTGCAATCCTTCAAACCTCTGACAGCTTCCATTATCTCTTAATGAAGTGAGAGCATCTTTCTTAGGAGCCACGCCGGCCCCGGGGTTAATCGGAGAAACGAGGTCCACAAATAAAAATCAAGGGAGGGACAAGGAAAAGGGAAAGCAAACACTTAAAAAGGGCTCAAGGGGGCAGCTCCAGCACCCAGGGATTTAATTCCAGGAGGGCACATCCTCCTTGAGAGCCTGGGACTCCCTCCCTCCATCCCAGAGGGCTCCTGGATGAGACTTCCCTTGTTCCCAATCTCTGTGCCAAGATAAGGGTGGGCTAAGGGAGGCAGAACCTCACCCAGAGGTGCCACTGAAAATAAATGTGAAGGGCTGGGAATGAGGAAAGAAAGGCTGGGAAACTGGAGCTGCCAGGAGACAGTGTGGGAAAGGGGATCAAAAATCAGCAATGTCTCGGGGGAAACCAGATTCACAAGAAGGGGGACTGCTGGCTTGAGTGGGGAAGAGATGAAAGCAGAAAGAAACAGCAGAGAAACATCAAGCAGTTATTTCCAGAAAAACAATGAAGTTTGAAATATTCTGGGCCAGGAGGGAAAAAAAGCAGCCCACCAAGAGTTTACAGTTGTGGTTGTTGAAGCCACTTAAGTGAAGAAAACAGAAAAGGGAAGTACAAAGCCCAGAAAGGAGGAGCTGAGGGATGCAGGGAGCTCTTCCTTCAGCAACAGTTTGTGCCCTGAGCTGTTCTCCACCGGGCTGGTGTGGGCTGAGGGCAGCAAACCACGGCTCTGCATCTCTGGGCAGAGATCACTCCAAGTTCAGCACAGGAACTGACGCTGGGCAGTCTCAGCACCCACCAAATTGCCTCCAGGCCACAGATCCACGAGCCCTTGGCCAGAACTGGAAGGTTTTAGTCCTCTCTAAACTTAAAACCACTCTGCTGCTGCGAAATAAACCCAAATTGGAAAATACTTGTGTGGAATTCTGTCCTCCTGGGGAAGGGGAAAGTCTCTGAGGAGAAAGAGCAAAAGGTTTTCTGTGTCCCAAATCACTGTGCTGGTTTCTCCACTCCCACTGCCTTCCTCCCCACTGCCCTGGCAGGCAGGAAGGCAGGGACAGGCAGGGATGTGAGCTCCCAGCAGGCCAAGGCATTGCATTTGCCAGGCTCCAGGCAACCCCAGGTTCTCCTGGAGCAGCAGGAAAACGCGCTGCTCATGTCCACACCAGGAGGGATAGGGGCAGGAAGGGGTGAAACCACCCGTGGGTGTCAGCACCAGGCTGGGAGCTGCCTGACCCCGCAGCTTCCAGCACTTCAAGGAGCTGCAGCTCAGCCGTGTCCATCCTAAATCCAGCCCTGCAGCTGCAAAGGCCGTGTCCCTCTGGTGGGCTGCCAGCTCTCCTCGCTGAGAACTGCAGCAGACAGGCATCGATCAAGCCTAAGTGAAGGCAAATCTCTCCTCATCCGGGCTGGGAAAGCCTCGTTGGCTGCCCGGTGTTGAACAAGGTGGGAGCTCTGCTCTGTGCTCCGGGACTGCTGGGGCCTGGCAGGTTCCCCGAGGGTTTGTGTTGGTGCCCCTGGGCTTTGCAGGGCACAAATCCACCAGCCCAGGGTTCCTTACTGCACAAAGGGAGGGATGATGCCTTGAGAGGCCACCTAAAAACAGAGGTTAGACAAGAATAAGAGAATAAAAGTAGGTATTTATTTGAAGGGCCTTCAAAGGTACACCCTGGGCAGTCAAAAGGCTCCACCCAAGATGGACCCTGGGTCACGGGTTCTTCACACTTTTATAAGTTTGGTCCATTTGCATATCAGGGTTAATTCTCCAGTTATTACTTCAGTTAATGATGTAATTACCCCAAGTTTGCCCCTCCTCTCAAGGCTTTAGTTGACACATTTTGGGGCCTTGGAGAGCAAATCTAGAGAGGGTTTTTTATGTGTGACCAGCATGAGAGAACAGCAGCTAACAGGGCACACTGAGCTCCAGAGTTACACACCAGGCAGTGCAGGATTTGAACAATACAAGAGTTAAAACCCAAGGCATCAGGGAGGGCATGGATGGGACGGGAGCTTGGCATCACTCCGTGTGTGCCCAGGGCTGGGCATCACCCTCTCTCTGCCCCGTGCAGGGCGACATCAGCAGTGTCCCCTCACACAATGGACATCTCTGCCTTTCCTCCCTCCGCCCTGGCACTCATCTCCCAGGGGAGTTAATCCCCCAGGGCTGAGGGGTCCCAGCTCTGCCCATGGAGCTGCGAGGGCCCGGTCAGACTCTTCATCCTCTGCCATCCCAGCTCCTCACCGAGCTCTTTTCCTCCCAGCACGGAGAGGCGCACCCAGCTCTGGTTTGGTGAGGAGGATTTGGCTGCAGGAGAACAGCTCTGAGTGCCACAGCCCAGCTCCAAGCAGGGTTTTTAGCCCTTCCCTTCCCCTCACCGGCGAGTTAACCCCGTGCCCTTTAATCAAGGGCTTGTGTACACGAAAAAGGATTGATGGGGCTTGTCCCCCTCACACCACAGCCCCCATTGCTCCATTAACTCCCCGAGCTGAGTGCCCGGCCAGGATCGGCAGCCAAGCAATAATGGCCCTGGAAACTGCATTACACAGCAATTACTGGGAAGCAGTGGGTGTAGAAATGGGCATTTCCATCCCGAGGAGCTCTGGGAAAAGCAGGGACCTGCTGACAGGAGCAGGAGATGGGGGTTCCTCGCTCTGTGCGTGGGTGGAGGGCTGGGTTTGAGCTCCACCTGCCCTCCTGACTTTGGGTGAGTACAGCCTGTGCAGCTCTGATGAAGGAAATGCATCCCAGGGCGGGAATGGTCTGAGGGAAATCCCACCATGCACGGCCAGATGAGCCCAGAGACCCCACAGGCTGCACAGTCTGCACCCAGGAACTTGGCCAGGAGCATGATTTTGGGAACCTCAGACATTTCCCCCTCTGTTTTAAGAACTGCAAGGATTTTGTGCACCCAGGAGAGAGATCCCTCAACCCTGGGCAGCCTGGTGGATGCAGGAGGACACGAGAGTCATGGGGCTGTGTGAGGAGACAGGGAGAGTAGGAATGAGCAGATCTGATCTTGGTGACGAAAGACAGAGCTGTTGTTGGTACCCAAGGTGCAGGAGATATTGTCCTGCCAGTTTTGAAGGATTTATCCCCCCTGGTCAACTCTTATTTTGACCTCTGTCCATGGAAAAAATTGCCAACACTCTGGGAAGAGTTTGAATCTAGAAGGGTTTGAACCAGATGATAGAATAGTTTGTAGTGGTGTCACAAGGTGAAGAATTTAGAGGTTTTGGGGTTGTTTATGTAGTAAATAGGTAAAAGCTAAAAATGCCAAGATGGAGGACAGTTGTTGTTCTCCAGGGATCTTTCTCCTTCTTCTTCACCTCCATGTCTTGTGGCAAAAGTGATTTGGAATGATTGGATGAAAAATTCCGCAGTTCCTGTCCACGCAGGAGCTGGGTTTGTTGGGCATTGGCAGAAAAGTGAAAATATGTTTCGTTTCAAACTTCTATTGGGTCAATTACCTTTAAAAGGGCCAAGAATTTGTGATAAGCTCTCTTTTCCGTGCTCATCTTTTGAGCTCTCTGCAGGGTGCTGTGCCCAGCACTCTTATTTCTCTGATAACACTAATTAAAACAACTTTCTGAAGCAACCAACAAGAGGCCTCCTCTCGTCTTTTCAACGTTCTGGCCAGGACTCTCGGGTCTCCCTTCCTGCGTGGGTGTCCCACAAGCTGTGGGTTTGGAGACAGCCTCCCCTCAGCCCAGGGAAGGTGAATTATTAACAGCAGATGGAAACCTTCACCAGGAGGAACTGAAGGACTCCACCTGCAACAGGGGCAGCTCTTCAGTGAGGTTTGCACACAGCAGAAGGCAGGGGCTCAGATCTGCACTGGGAATGAGGGTGGGCTGGCAGCTCCGTGCTCTCCATGGGTGCTGGGATTATGGATTCACTGGCTGGCCTGGGGCACAGGACCTTGCATTCCATCTGCTTTGAGCCAGAAATGTCACCCCGCAGGTGATAAGTCCCTGAAAAATCTTCATTGTTGTAACTTTTAAAGGATGGGGGGAAAAAACGGTGACATGACCAGAAAATCAGCAGCCAGCAGCACCTCATGGGTGCTCACCCTCGGGCTGAGCAGTGGGTGAGGAGGGCAGAGGGTGGCAGGGGTGACACAGACAGTGCAGGGACAGGCTCAGGATGGAGCCAGGGCTGGAGGAGGAGAGGTGGCTTGGGGAAAATCCCGTGTTCTGGGAGCGCTGGTGAGAAGGAGCCACCTGGGCCAAAGCAGGCAGGACAAGCGCTCGATCCGCTCGATCCTTGGCAAGGATTTGAGGCTCCGCGGGGTATCAGGTCCCGCGGTGGTGCCATCCCTCCCTGGAGCTCCACGGGCTGGGAAAACCCAGCCGACACCCAGCAGCTCCAGCGGCAGGGCCGGTGCCGCCCTGCCCTGCCCTGCCCTGCCAGGAGCTGCCTCTGCGGGCGGGAGCTGCTCTCCCGGGGGATGGAGCTGCTCTCCATGGAGGAAAACTCATCCCCCCGGCTCCACGGCCGGGAAGTGGGATGCTACTGACACCCAGTGGCTCCCAGCATCCTGCAGACCGGCACTGCACCCCGGGCTGGGGCAGGGACGGGGCCGTGCTGTCCCCCGGCCGCTTTGGGGACTTCTCTGCCGAGGGAGCCCCACGGGCACCGCGTGCTGCTGGCACGGCCAGCACTGACATCCCTGGCAGCACCACGGTGGGAAATGGGACGCTGGGGAGGAGCAGGGACATTCCGGAGGGTGGCGGATCCGTGTTTAGGTCAACAGGGTCTGCCTGGTGCGGGGAGACAGCGTGGGAGATGCTGTCACCCCCGGCACAGCGCATCCGCCTCTGCAAATGACATTATTTTGTTCTAAAAGCTAATCAATAAATGCCCTAAACTGCCACAGAAATGCCGGAGGGTGGCAGGAGGAGGACGGAGAGTGAGGTCAGTGTCCTCTGAGATGCCCCTGGCCAGCTCTGACCACAAACACTGCAGTGATGGAGGCCGGAATTTTGGGATGGAGCTCCCGTGTGAGCTGTCCTGTGGTACCTCCCTTCACAAACGTTCTGGCTCCAGGCACAGCAGCAGGTTGGAGCTGGAAGTGGATTTAGTGAAACCAGGAAAGCCCATTCCCGTTCCAGGAGAAGCCCATCTACACAGGGAATTATTGAAGAGGAGCAGCAGAGCCTTTCCATCCCCTCCGTGTGCCATTTCAGCTCCGAAATCAAGCAAGCAAGCAAACAGCATGGAAAAATAACAACAAACTGCCTGCACTTGGCATCCCACAGTGCAGAACCAGAGAAGATGCAGCCTCTGACCTGAGGAACAGCCACGGATGAGATGGACACAGACCAGAATATAAAAGGCTTCAGGAGCAACACTCTGCAGCTGAGAAAAACCCATTTTCCTATGGGCCCCCACACTGCCGAGCTCTTGTTTTTGCTACAGAGAGCACCCAGAGGCTGCTGAAAGAGAAATGCATTTTTAATTATTTGTTGTTATCAATTGCTTTGCAGATAGAAGCTGCTGATCACAGCTGTTGTGGGGAGCTCAGAGGAGCTCTTTGGGCCGTGTGTGAGCACCACGGCTGCAGGAAGGCAGAACTCACCCAGGGAAGGGCATCCCAGGGTCTCAGAGCGGACACAGGGACAAGGGCTGCTTCCCCTGCGAGCCTCTGAATCCAGCTGTGGCTGGGGACAGAGAAGGAGAAGCACTGGATGGAAATCTTGGTGGCCAAGGTGCTCAGATTTTGTTTGTATTCCTCCAGACAGGGCTGGGGGCTCTGCTTGCAGGACCAGGAAACGCTGCTTGGAGATAAGGCACCAAATCTGGGCTACAAGCGAGGCACAAGCTGGGAGTTCATCTCCTCATCCTTTTCCAGGCCTTCACTTCTCCTCTAACCGAGGAAATTTGGGACAGGGGAAGCTCTGGGGGTGATGCTGAGGTGTCCAAGCAGTGCAGGGGAATGCAGAGGCTGAATTAAAGCGCCATTTCTCAGCCCAAATGAGCCTCGTTGGCACCCCCTCACACGCACGGGCATCCAGCTCGGGATGCAAATGGACTAATTAGCATCGACCCCATTCTCATTAGCGTGGGCAGGGCCGGCTGATCGATGGCTGCTCAATAAGGCCCGGCCAGGTGTCAGTCACTGCAGGGGACACTCCTGTCCCCTCCCCGGGGACCCGCGTGTGCCGTGCCTCGCTCCTGGACCTCGATGGAGAACAAAAGGAAGCGTGGCTCCGCTTTTACCCCCCAAGATGTGATGGCTGCTCGTGTGGCAGCAGCAGGGCCCTGATCAGAGCGGTTTCCTTCAAGGCAGGAAAGGAAACTGTCCCTTTGGCCGTCCCTTTGGCTGTCCCTTGGCACCCGAGGAGGTGCATGTGCCACCCTCAGCAGTGCCAGACTGTGCCCTGTGAGAGGAGAAATCCTCTCTGCTCCCAGCTGTCATCCCATTCACACTTCCCTCTCCTTGCTCAAGGAACGCCCTGCACCCACAGCATTAACCACAGCTCCTGAGCTGCCCTCCCAGCGGGGCCCGTCTCCCTCCTCCAGCTCCGTGCATTATCAGCTCTGCCCCCTCTTCCCACTCTTCCCAACTTGACACTTCCTCAAAAGCCTTTTTCCCCCGTGTGTTTTGCTCCCTGCGAGCGCCACGGAGCTCCTTGCTCCTGTTTCTTCTGCACAAATTGTTTTTCCCTTGCACATTGTGTGGAGAGCGCCGAAGGAGGAGCAGGAGAATCACAGCTCCCTTCTCATCTCAGATCACACGTTCTCCCTCTCTCCGAGCACACATTCAGAGCTGGGAACAAAACAGCCAGAGGTGGCTTCTTCCCAGCGTGCCTGAGGATCCTTTGGAGGCTGGAGTGTGCAAGGACTCTCCTGCCTCTGAGATGAAGAGTCCTGTGGAGCTGAGGGAGAGGCAGCGAGGAGTAAACAAGCGGAGCTGAGCAGGAGAGCTCCGTTCCCTGCTTCCTGCTCCCACCTCCCTGCCTGCTGGCAGTGATGGGTGGCCGGGGGCAGAGCTACACAAGATTAAGAGAATAAAAGTAGGTATTTATTTGAAGGGCCTTCAAAGGTACACCCTGGGCAGTCAAAAGGCTCCACCCAAGATGGACCCTGGGTCACGGGTTCTTCACACTTTTATAAGTTTGGTCCATTTGCATATCAGGGTTAATTTTCCAGTTATAACTTCAGTTAATGATGTAATTACCCCAAGTTTGCCCCTCCTCTCAAGGCTTTAGTTGACACATTTTGGGGCCTTGGAGAGCAAACCTAGAGAGGGTTTTTTATGTGTGACCAGCATGAGAGAACAGCAGCTAACAGGGCACACTGAGCTCCAGAGTTACACACCAGGCAGTGCAGGATTTGAACAATACAAGAGTTAAGAGCTGAGGGAGAGGCAGCGAGGAGTAAACAAGCGGAGCTGAGCAGGAGAGCTCCGTTCCCTGCTTCCTGCTCCCACCTCCCTGCCTGCTGGCAGTGATGGGTGTCCGGGGGCAGAGCACAGAGGCTCGCAAAAGAGCAGCGGCAGCAGGATTGGAGTGGAGATCCTGGAGCTCCTGGCTGGCTGCAGGGGCTACAACACAGAGGAGGAAGGTTTTGTGCATCCACACGTGGCTCCTGCGCTCTCCTTACGGGAAAACTCAAGATCGGCTTCGCAACCAGAACCTCCACGCTGCTCTCAGTGATTACAAACCCTTCATTTTCAGTCTTGGGCCCAGCTCCCATCCAGTGCAGGGGCTGTCCACTCATGGCACCAACAAGGATCTGGGATACCCCGTGCGGATCTGGGCACCTGAAGGGCAGGAGCAGCTCTGGCTCGGTGCTGGCACAGCGCGGGGCTGGCTGGGGCACAGCTCCGGCAGGGCTGCAGTCTGGCCAAGGGCTGATGAAGTCATGAATAACTTCAGCCAGGTCATTGTCTGCCAGGATGAGGCAGAATCTCCTTGCCAGCTGGGGCTGACAGAAGACATCATTCACGGCCCTCGCTGTGTGAGAGGAATCCAGAAGCACGGCGCCAACCGGGCCGTCTTTTGTAGCCGTGAACTTCTGACCCACAAGAGGCTTCTCTCAGGGGAAGCTGCAGCCTCTCCAAAATGCTCTTTTCCCTGCATTGTGCAGCTCCAGCTCCTCTGCTGCCCTGCTTGGCTCCATGGAGCTGTCATCCAGCCAGGAGTGGCTGTTTCTGGCTGCCTGGGAGCTGGGCTGCATCCCCCTAAGCCCGAGGCTGTGCTGCTGGACTGCTGGGCCTGGGGGCTCCAGGGGCAGTCCCCCAGCTCTGGGGCTGGATTTGGGAACATTTGTGTCCCACAGAGAGCTGGCCCTGCCTGGTGTGCTGCCCTGGCCTCCCTCCCAGGTGAGGCACCAGCACCCAGCCCACTCCAGAAGGACTCAGGGAGTGCCGGACAGAGGGAGAGGATCTGCCGGCAGCACTCAGCTTCACTCCTGCTCTGGCGTGGATCCAGCTGCCAAGAGGGCTGGGACATTGGCTGCAGTCGGGTGAGGTTGTAGCTGGCCTTTGAGTGACATTTGACACCCCGGTTCCCGGGCCTCTGCACAATTCCTGACTTCCCAAAGGAACGCAAGATGCGTCCCACCCCTAAATCCCCATCACCGCCTCCAGCGAGCTGGGAAAACCAGGAGGGTGTCAGGATCCACTCCTCAGCTTGCACTGCTCCACAATCACAGCTCCGGGGGACTTGGCCAGGGATGTGGGACCTGCCTGTGCTGGGAGGGATGCAGGAGGGACGTGCAGAAGGCACCAGGGCAGCCAAGCACCAGGGATCTCTGAAGGAAGAGGGGCTGTGCAGGGCACGGAGCCTGCCCTGCTCTCCTTGTGGGATGGGGCCTGTTCTGAGCCTGGGGAGCTGGCAGAACTCCAGTTTGCACCTCTGCTGTTCCCAAAGCCCTGGGAAGGTTCTCTTTGCTGTGCTGGCACGAGGAGAGCCTCCCTTGAAGAGGGAATAACCCCCAGGAGCGGGCAGGCAGCACCCGGCACCGTCTCTCTCCGAGACTGAAAACAGGAAAGGAAAAGGTGGGAGCTTCTACAGCCACCCCAGGAGCCAAATACCTGAGACACCACGAGCAGCTGTGCAGCAAAGGCAGCAAAAACCTCTTGAGTAAACTTGACTGAGACAAAATTGCCCTTAGGGATCCCTTGGCTGGGAGCAGCTCCTGGCTGAGCTTCCATCCCCGGCTGTCCCAGCACCAGGGCCTGCTCCTGTCCCTGCTGTGCCATCAGTGCCCTCAGCCTCCCCAGTGAGGCAGCAGCCACCCCCAATCTGGCTGTGCCACTTCATCTGCCACGGCGAGTGCCTTTAATGAACGAATTAATTTTGTTCTCAACTGGGTGCGACACGCATTCGAAAGGCAGAAAATAAACGTTTCCCTTCCCTAATTTCTCGCGTCCCTTTCGATTTGTCATACACACGGACAGCCTCTCCCTAATTCCCACACCAACTGGGCCCTGGATATTCCATCAGCACCGAGACAAACAAGCTCCCAGCAGCAGCTGAGATTGTGCCCCGCCTTCGCTTCCATCCGCACCCGCCGCCTCTGGCACCGCGTGGTGCCACGCTCAGGAGCCCGCAACCGCGTCTCTCTCAGGGGCCATCACGACCCACAGCAGCCACCTCCCACCCTCTGCCAGCAGAACCTTCTCTAAATTGCTGTCTGGAGCAGATCCCTGCCTGTTTTCCCCCCGTGCCGGTTTCTCTGGAAGCGGCTGCGTCCTTCTCCCCCCAGTGATGCACATGGAGGGAGGGATCCTGTGCCCACTCACCTTCTGTTTTGCTGAGCTTAATAAGCCAAGAGGCTCCGCTGCAAAACGAGCTCTGAGCTCCTCGGGCTGGCCCTTTTCTTTGCCCCTGCTCTTCTGGTTTTTGGATGGATGCCACAAAAATAGTGACGGTGCTGTGAAAACCTTTAAGGAACTGCTCTGAAGTGACCATGCCAGCACCAAAGCTTTTCTCTTAGCCAGGAGTGAAGAGGAGCTGTAACTCTACCCAAAATTCAGATAGAGTTGGGCAGGGAGGTGTTTTGTTCCGGTGGTTTCCTGAGGTTTGGGGATCCCCAGGATCAAATCTGAGATCTCAGCCGTGTCACCACTGTTTCAAAAACCATCTGCAGCTACAGGTATTTTCTTCAGAAAGCCGAGCAGCTGGGAAGTGGTTAAGGGTAAGAATTCATTTCCTCCCACCGCTGACAGCTCTTGGAGGACTGAGCAGACTTCCAGCCCCAGAATTAGCATTTGCAATCCCTCTCATAATGAGAGGCCACAGGCAGTCGGGAACAATCTCTCACCAAACTGTCCCGAGCACAAAGCTGCTCTGGGAAGCAAGAAGCTCTTTAAGAAGGACTAATTGTTCAGATTTGCAAAATCCATTTTTTCCCATCATCTCCGAAAATCCATTTTAGAATTGGTAAATTTGTTCTAGGATTAGATTAATAGGTTTCATGATTTATAAACCTTTTCTTCTCTCTCACCCTCCCCTTGACTTTTAAGAAGCAGTCGCAGGCATTGGCTCAGCCCAGGTTTTAGAAGTGATTTCTCCACCCCTGCTGTTGAGATGTCCTGACAGGGTCTGGTGGATTAGAGGGGGGAATTGCCCACCTGGAATGCTCTGCCATCCCAGTGCCAAACCATCCAAACCAGGATGCTTTAGCTGGGATGTGCCAGCACCTGGGAAGCCTCCTTGGAACCCAAAGCAAACCAAACCCAGCAGAATGATTTAAGGCCTTGCTTTGAACCACCTGAAAACACCACAACAGCACCACCTGCCCAGAGCAGCTGTGCCCAAATGTGGAAAACACACCAGAGAAGCAGAAAATGCTGCTGTTACCCAGAATGTCTCACAAACTCCGGCAGTTTGCTGGGGACAGTTTGCTCAGGGACTTTCCCCGTCGGTGATGGTGAGTTTATATCCACTGGCCCTTGAGGGATTTGTTCTCTTTGCCCTAAAAAAGCCCTCTTTTCCTCACACACACAGCCCAGGCTGCCCAAGCATCCCTCAGACATCCCAGCGGGATCAAACCGAGACATGAGAGCCACAGCAAATCTCAACTCCCCGTGGGACCTGTGTGGAGCAGTCTTGTGGAAACAAATAATTTATCAGACTCAATAAAAGGTCCCACTGAGTAGCCCCAAAGCCACTGTCACAGCTCCACTTTGCTCAGTGTCCACATCATTCCCAGCTTGGGCTGATGGATTCTTAATTAGCATCTTAATGTGAGGAGCATACGCAATGAAGCGTGAAAAGAAAATCCCCATCGTTTAAATTCATTTACAGTCATCGAAAGCCTTCAGTGCAGAGGTGGAATTAGCTCTGAACTCCTTGGGAGAGCCCAGCTGTGCTCACTACACTCTGCTGGCTGTTGCTTATTTCTTGAGCTGCCTCCAGGAGGGTTTGGCTCCCTGGATTTGCCCCCCTGGATTATTTGGGATTGCAATCCCCCCAATCCCCCCAGGATTCTTAGGGACTGGATCTCCTGGGTGGCTGTGCAGGGGCACAAACAGGTGGAACCACAGGTGTCACCCCAAATCTGGACACAGAACCCCAGGTTGGTCACGGAAGTGCCATCCCTGCTGATGCCTGGTGGTGTTTAGCACACGGAGTTCTCTGTCTCCAGCATTTGCTCTCCTTCTGATCCCCGCAGCAGGGAATTCCTGCAGCTCTCTGGTGTCTCCCTGCTGCTGCCAGGGCTGCAGGGTGTGAGCAAGCACAGAGCTCTGCCTTTGGGGTGGGGTGACAGCACGATCACAGAATCACAGAATCACCAGGTTGGAAGAGACCTTCAAGATCATCGAGTCCAACCCATGTCCCAACACCTCGACTAAACTAAACCATGGCACCAAGTGCCACATTCAATCTCTTCTTAAACACGTCCAGGGATGGTGATTCCACCACCTCCCTGGGCAGGCCATTCCAATATTTTATCACTCTTTCTGTAAAAAACTTTTTCCTAATATCCAACATATATTTTCCTTGGCACAACTTAAGGCTGTGTCCTCTTGTTCTGTCAGTTGTTGCCTGGAAAGAGACCAAGCCCCACCTCACTACAACCACCTTTCAGGGAGTTGTAGACAGTGATAAGGTCACCTCTGAGCCTCCTTTTCTCCAGGCTAAACAACCCCAGCTCCCTCAATCGTTCCTCATAGGGTTTGTGTTCCAAACCCCTCACCAGCCTTATTGCCCTCCTCTGGATGCATTCAAGCGTCCCCACGTCCTTCCTGAACTGAGGGGCCCAGAACTGGACACAGCCCTCGAGGTGTGGCCTCACCAGTGCCAAGTACAGAGGAAGAATGACTGCCCTGTTCCTGCTGGCCACACAGTTCCTGATCCAGGCCAGGTGCCGTTGGCCTTTTTGGCCACCTGGGCACGCTGCTGGCTCATGCTGAGTCGGCTGTCAACCAGTACCCCCAAGTCTCTTTCTGCCTGGGCACTGCCCAGCCACTCTGTCCCCACGGTGGGGCTGTGGCTGCCCACATGTGCCATGCCCAGGTGCTTTGGGGGCACAGAGCCCCGTTCACAGCCTGTGCTCGGGGATGCATTTGGTACACACAGAACAAGGGCTGCAATGTGCCTGAGAGATCCCCCAGGGCTGCTGGGGGTGTGGAGCTGTGAGAGCTCACCCCAGGAGGGGTCTGGGGCAGGACTTTTCCATCTGCTGGAATTTAAAGAACTCGTTTTCCACCCTCACTTTCCCAGCCTTCCCTCCCTCACCCATTTGCCATCACTCCACCGTGGATGGTGCTGCAGGCACTGAAGGCACCAGGCTCCCAGACACCCCACAGGCCTCCCCAAAACCCCGTTCTGAGCCAGCCCCTGGGCCTGGGAACTCGGGACATGCTGGGCTGGGCTCAGAATTCCCACAGGTGAGGAGCTGGGCAGGTGGGAGGAGGGGAGGAACAGCTTGTGCCAGCAAGGTTTGTCCTACTGAGCGTCCCCTGCCTTCCCCTGGGGTCTGTCTGTCCTCAGTGTTTTGCTGAAGACAAATTACCAAAGCCAAAGAGGCGAAGAAATCAGAATAAGCAGCTCCAGAGCAATTATAGTGAAGGTCTCATTTACAGAGAAAACCTGATTTAATGCAAAACAGGCTTACAGGCTGCTGCAAACTAGGCTGGTTTAGAGTATTTGTAGCTTCTTGAATTTCTTTCACTCAATTAGGGAATGGTTTTAGAAGCCAACCCCAAATTTACCATTAAAAAGGAATGAGACGCCCTCGGAGAAGTTTGAGCGAGTGCAAATAAACTGATCCAGATCCTATTTGCATTCAGCCCATGCTGCTTCCCAGGCTCCAGAGGTGGAACTGCCTCTGGAAGGGGCCAGCAACCAGCCTGATAAATCCAGAAGTCCCCTGGAAATGTCAAACTGGCACCAGGTATCACATCCTTGGAGGTCTGTGGGTCACAGCCTGCGCTGGGTTTGGTTGGCAAGGTTTGGCAGAGAGGGGACACAGCAGCGGCTGCCAGAAGCTTCCAGCTTATCCTTACCTCCCTCCACAAGGTTTTCCTTGTATTTTCTCTCCTCTCCAGCCGAGGAGGGCAGGGATAGAGCAGCTCTGGGCCCAGCCAGGGTCAGCCCACCTCCCAACCCCATCATCTTCCCGGTGCCAGAGCTGCAGGAGGAGTGACAGCAGCGTTTGAAGAATGCAGCGATCTGAGATTCTTTCAGACGTCTTTAATAAATGATAGAAAAGGCTTTTTTTTTTCCTCTCTCTAAGCCAGGAGATTTTCACATCGGGTTTCAAAGAGATCTTTTATTCCCAGAATGGGAAAATAAAACCATTTCCATTCAAAACACCACTCGAAGATTACATTTGCCTCAACCTAATTTTTAAAATACTTTCAAAAGAGAGCAAAATGAGTGTAAAACAAACAGGAGTCTGGTTTATTTTGGATTATGTTGACTCTTCCATCGCATCTCAAAGGCTTTGAGAAGGTGGAGAGGGCTCACACACACAAACTCCTTTATGGCAAGGAAAAAAAACGCAGGAAACTTTCTATTTTTGGGCCGCTCCGAGAAAGAAATCTCATTGTGGGGGGTTTTTTTCCTGGTTAGGCAGGAAAATGAAAAAGCAATTATTCATGCAGCTCTCATTAACCATGCATTTACAAGTTGTTTGGAGGTGATTAGTCAGTCTGAGGCGCTGGCCCAGACAGGAGCAGCGTGTGTTTATTAACGCGGCGGGGGAAGGGGCTGGAGCTGCTGCGGAGCCGGGCCCGAGCAGAATCAGCCAAAGCCTCTCGCTATTGATTAGCGATTTAGGCAGCCCGCATTCATTACAATCGCTCTTCCCGCCGTGCTAATGAGCACTTTAAGACCAGACCTGTAATCTAAAGCTGAGCTTTAAACGGCAGGCTCAGGACCAGCTTCGAGCTCCTGAGGGGTTTTATCTGGAGCATCCCGTGCCAGGAGCTCAGGACCAGCCTGGAGATCCTGACGGGTTTAGGCTGGAGCATCCCGTGCCAGGAGCTCAGGACCAGCCTGGAGATCCTGACGGGTTTAGGCTGGAGCATCCCGTGCCAGGAGCTCAGGACCAGCCTGGAGATCCTGACGGGTTTAGGCTGGAGCATCCCGTGCCAGGAGCTCAGGACCAGCCTGGAGATCCTGACGGGTTTAGGCTGGAGCATCCCGTGCCAGGAGCTCAGGACCAGCCTGGAGATCCTGACGGGTTTAGGCTGGAGCATCCCGTGCCAGGAGCTCAGGACCAGCCTNCTCCTGACGGGTTTTAGCTGGAGCATCCCGTGCCAGGGGCCGCTCTGGAGATCAGGCAATTTGTCTCGAGGTCTCCTGGGAGAAAGCTGGGCGGTGTTTTTCATCCCGGACCGTATCCAATTGCCTTCCCACAGGGCTGGAGCCAGCAGCTATTTCCCATCGAGGTGACTTTGGGAAAATTACCTGGCAGCCCTCGGTGCTGATTGCGTGGCCCTGACCCAGGAGCGAGTGTGGGAAAGGCCCAGATTCGGGTGCTGCTCGTAAAAATGGGAGGATTTACTCCAGCAAATAATTCAGCCCAGCAATTTTGTTCTTCTCCCTCCGACTCTCCTGCCCTCCTTCTTTCCCTTTCCTAATAAAATAACTAAATGACAAGGACTGAATTCTGCAGCAGGGAATTTTTCAACCTAGGCCTCCTCCCAGGATAATCTATTATCTTCACAAATTACTGCAGACAGTTCTTTATTGTTTAAAACCTTTTATCCAAATAAATGCATAAACCTTTCGGAAGGGAAAGAGGAGGGGGGGAGATGAAGGGAACCGGCATTTTAAATGAAACTCTCCTTCCCTCATTGACTATTGTATGCTAAAAAAAATGAAAATAAGGCTGAAAAAAAGAAAAATGACTGAAAGAAGAGGAAAGGAATGAGCCCAGGGGAACAGAAATTGGTGATCTGCAATGGATTTCATTAAAGTCTTCCCCTTTTAAATATTACAAGTGTTTGTTCTCTGCAGCCTGGTAAATATCTGGCTGTGTTGAGATTGAAAATTGATAAGCCATGCCACATCAATCTCCTTCAGACCCGCAGCCTCCCTGCAAACTCATCGCTTTGGGATGGCCCCACTTTAATTAGCTGGTGGGGTAACGCCATCCTGGGCAGCCTGGAAGCATTCCCAGGGTTCTGCTACACTAGGCCCCTTTGGGAAGAGATTTCCCACCCATCCAAACACTAACGGGAATGGAGAGGCCGAATGAGGGAGCAGCCTCCTCTCCCTTCCCGTGTGCCTGGCACGCTCCATCATCCTCCTGCGGGCAGCCAGGGCGAGGCTGGGAGACAGCAGGGATGCTCAGGAGGGGGATTGGGTGTTTGGGAAGGGGAAGGGCCAGGAAATGAATCTCAGTCTGAGGGCAGGCACCTGGTTTGGGGTGACACCAGCAGGTTTGTGCCGTGTGGGTATTTTTTGCAGCACCCACGCAATTTCTGCCTCTGAGGGCACGGTGAGGAGCTGCCATCCCACCCCACTGCCCTGTCTGCCCAGCATTTGTGCAAGGCTCAAACATGAGCTTCAAGGTTTTCCCCTCCCACCAGTCAGACAAGTCTTAATGCCCCACTGTCCCCCAGGCCCCCGCTGTCCCCACCCCAGGGCGGGGACACTCACTGGGTGAGGGTTTGTGAGTGCAGGGAGATGTCTCAGCTCAGCACAGACCCAAGTGCTCCTTTTTGGGACCTGGCTAAAGGAGCCTCCTCCTTTAGTCAAAGGAATCGAAGCCATCCAGCGGGAACTGAACTTCCTGTGCGCCCTTGGAGACTGTCCTGGGGACATTCAGTGAAAAGTGACCTGAGAGCTGTTGCAAAATCTCTGCTGAGCCCTTGTTTGGACGGGTGGAGCCTCTGGCATCACCTCTGAGCACGCTGAGAACCAACTCTGCCCAGTTTGGCCATCCCAGCTGTCACTGGGGCAACTCAGGGCAGCCAATTTCTCCTCTGCTTCTTCCTCCTCCATGTCCTGCTCCTCTCTGCACAGTGACCTGTCCCACAGTGCTGGTGTGCTCTTCCCCTGCACAGCCGGGTGGGAACGGGGCCATCCCGGATTCCCCCACAGTTAGGGAGGCTCTGGAGCGGGAGGAAATGACTCGGAGCCCCACAAGATGAAGACGTTGCCCGGGAGAGCAACTCCTCTTGTCGGCCCCGGCGACTCTTTATCAGGAAAGCCTCGTTCCCTCTAACAAAGCACAACTAATGTGCTGTTTATTACCTTGGCTGCGGCGTTTGGACTGTCAGGAGATGAAGAAATATCCCCGGAATTAACAGCAACATAACAGAGGAAGAAGAGCCAGGGGAGAGGTTAAGGCAAGTGCTGTTATCTAAGAATGGGCTCATAAAGCCTCTTCACTGAGAAGGGTTTGTGCTTCGTACCTGAGAGGGGATCGAGGGCAGAGGGGCCTGGGCACAGGGATGGGCTGGGCACGAAGCACCAGGGACAGCCAGACTTCTCCCTCTACCCCCTGTGCCTTCGTGGATGTCAGGACAATTAATCCTCAAACACCAGAGGTTTATGGCCAAAAGGGAGACAGAGGAGTCCTGGAACTTTATTCCAATAAAGGGAGAGGCCATGGGGCATTTCCATGGGGTCTCTCGAGTTGTTGGACGACACAGCCTCCTTTTTATTCTCATTTCCTCTCTCTTTCCCCATTACCTGAGATACTTGAGAGATACAAACTTCCCAAATCACCTAACAAAGACCCTTCAAATATATACCCCCCTTCCATTTTTCTTTTCCCTTGTGTCTCTGTTCTTTTTCTCTAAATCCAGGGATTAGCACAGTCTTGGGTGAGTAACAGCCTGTGTCAATTAGTGGAATTCCTATGGAATTTATGGTTCCTCCCGTCACTTCTTTCACCTCTCAGTCTCTGGCTTCACCTATCAGCAGGCCCACACTTTGTTTGTAAAGACACCTCCCTCTCGCTCCTTTCATGGATGCTGCTGCCCAGCCCATGCAAAGACGGCCAGTCCCAGGAAGAGGGAGTTAACATCCAGTCCTCAAAGGCTCGGCAGCCTTGGTGCCTTTACAGTGCTCCAGGTTAATGCTGCTGGGTGGGCTGGGCACAGGGAGAACAGGGAATTCGGGAGAACAGGGAATTCGGGAGCGCCCTGAGCCAGGCCATGAACTCAGCAGCAGAGGTTAGAGACTGGACAGGAGGGAGGAGAATTTCCCCCGAGACCCGAGGGGGTGGGCCCTCACCAACCCAGCTCCGAGGAGAAGAGAGACCACACCTACAGAAGGACTCTGAAATCTTCCCAGGTTTCTCTCTACAGCGAGAGATTTCATTATTTAGCATTATTATCCTTTTCTGGTGTGTTTGTTAAATAAATAGTTTTTAGATCTTGCACTTTCCTTTGAGGAAAATTTCCTTTTTTCCCGAACCTGGTGGGGGGAAGGGTGGTTGTAACCTGGTTTTCTCTCAGAGGATATATTGCTAGATTTTGGCCAAACCGGCACAGGAGGGAGGCTCAAAGCTGGATGTGGGAGGTGCAGGAGGGGTCACCCAGCCCAGAGGGCACCGAAATGCAGGGGACACACCGGGGGAAAGCAGCAAGGGCCCGAATGAGGACACTTTGTGCAGGATGGTCCTTTGGGTCATCACCACCAGGATGCTGCCAACACCTCCTGCCTGCCACGGCACATCCAGGATTCATCCCCTGGTGCTGGGATGAAACACCCAGGGAATGCCACCCCCGTCAGAACAATGCAATTAGCCCCTTAATTCCTAATGTTAATTAACTCGCGCTCGCTCAGGCACCTTTGTGGCGGTACCACCCTGCTCTCCGGGGTGCTCTTGGGAAAGCAATTATATGCTACTTACTTTGCAATTAATTACAGCTTTGAGAAGGCCGGGGGAGGGCACCTCTTCCTGTTTGATCTTGTAAATGCTTCATTAAAGCCCCAACAAGGAATAGGAGATGTTTCTGTAGTTTTTCTCACCTGGCAACCCCGTCCTAGTTCCCTTCGAGGAGCAGGCGGCGGTGGGGATTCTGCTTTGTTTTAGGGAAGAAGAAAGGCCAGACCTGATGGAGTTAATTTGGCACACAGCACCTCTGCTGCTCGCCCTGGCTGCCAAATGAAGGCTCAGGGTCTCCAGCATTAACGGGGAAGGACGGGTGACACTTCCCTAATGAAACAGCTTCTCGGGAGGAAGGCTGCGAATGAAACCGAGCTCTGCGAACCTGGAAGTGCTCGTCTGTGGTCCAGAGCCTGGCGAGAATTTCGAGGGAGATGTTTGAGGTCAAGCACTGACCACATTCCGTCCCCCTGATAAAAGCTCTTAAGCCAAGAAATGGAAACTTTGGGGTTTACCACTGATAAGAATTTAATGAAAGATGCCGAGGTTTTGCTATTTACCTTTTTTTTTTCTAATTAAGCCACCGGGAAAAATCAGCCTGTTGGAATTTTCTCAGGGAAAGTGCCATTTTCAAAGCCTGTTCTGCCGAAGACACGCAGTCTAATTAGACAATAACTCCTTTGTTTCGTGCATTCTCACCCAGTTCCACAGTGAATTGAGCAACAGCCACCGAAGAATGTGTTAAATGAATAACTGAGGTGCAACAAGGAGCAGAATCCAAGCTCTCCCACACGGGATAACCCCTGAGCAAGGCCCCGAGATGAAACACAGGAGGTTGCTGCCTATAAATGAAAGAAAGAAACCTTGCAGCTGTGTCAAAATCGGGAGATAAAAGCAACTCTTTAAAGGAAGCTTTCAGGTGCACAAATATGGCTCTGTGCGCATGAGAAAGGGTTTCTATAAATTGTATAAAGTTAATTAATAAATCTAATCAAGTATATCAATAGGAAATCAGTTATCCCAGTAACCCACCCTTGGGTCAGCCCCTCGGAGTTGGTCCAGGGGCTTCCTTGCCCTATTTTCTTGTCCTGTCTCATAAGCTCTGGTGGAAAACAAAATGTCCTCATCAGAAATTCTCTTCTTAAGAATAAAACTAAACAGAATTTCGGGGATGTGTTAGAAAGGGTTGGCTTATTATAGGAAAGGGCAGGAAAAGTACTAGAAAGGATACAGCTACATATTTACAATCTATGGGGCTACAAATACATGGGAAATATATAAAAAGCTGAAAGGGCGTCAAGGTGAAGAGGAGCTGCTGTGTGCAGGAATCAGTTTGAAGGTCTCAGGTACAGTCTGAAGGTATCAGGTACAGGCTGAAGTATCTCCACGGCGTGGTGACCTTTGCCTAAAACGCTGTGCTGGCAGCACGTGCTGGTGCCACCACGTCCTTGAGTCCAGCTGTGCCACCTCAGTCAAAGACTGGACCAGTTTGGCCAAGGTGGCCTTTGTCCCCTCCTCGCTGTCCCTTTGTCCCCTCCTCGCTGTCCCTTCTCGCCCTGCTCCGGGACAGGGAGCATCGCTGGCACCGCGGGTCTCAGCAGCTCTGCCTTTCCACGAGCATCCTCTCGGGGAGCCGGGAACGCGGCAGCTCCATCAGCTCCTTGCCTGGATTGTTCTGGATCCCGCGGGCAGCTGGAGCGTGTCAGAGGTGCTGGGAAGGCTGGCAGTGAAGCGAGGGAGGGACAGAGGGAAGAACAGATGAGGAGGGGAAGAAAAGAGTCTATTTACTGTGTGTCGCTGCATCTCGTAGCTTATCTCCGGGATGCCGAACAATTCAGCCTTTGTTATGCTAATCCCGCTCTCGTCAGCACAAACCGCGGGGCTCTTCCCAGCCTGCCCAGGCGCCTTCTCGCTCGAGTGGAAGCACCAAGTCAGCACAACAGCCGGGGCCATCGCTCCCCGCACCGCCTGCGACTGCCGGGCCCTTTGTCTGGCACTGCCGCCTCCCGCTTTCTTCTCCTCCCTTTGAACAGCTGCCAGGAGGAACGGAGGGAGTGCACAGGAAGGCGCACGCGAGCCGGGAAGGAGCTGGGGTGCTGCGGGGATGCTCGGTCCCACAGGCAGCACGGGCTGGAAGGGGACACGCTGACCCCATCACCCCAGAGTGCAGGGTCTGTCCGGGCTGGGAGCCTCACAGGGCTGGCCGGGAGGAGTGAAACCCCCCACTTCGCACAGAAACCATCCCCAAAAGCGCAACAAACCCTCCACAGCACCTGGCTGCACGTGGGGGTGTCCGTGCAGCTCTGCCCGCCTCCCTCCTGCCCCGACACTGAGCTGGGAGGTGCGGCTGCTCCCAGCCCTCATTAGCAGCCTCGTTAATTTGCACGGCGCCTCCCCTCCGCCGGGTGCATCCCGAGCCTGCTGCCGATGGCAGGAGGCGGATCCAGGACTGCTCTGGATGATCCAGCCCGATGGCGAGCAGACAGCAGAACGAGCCCAGCAGCCCGGCGGTGCCAGCCTGCCTGAGAGGGCACCGCCACCTCCTTGGCACGCTGCCCCCTCCCCGTGCTCCTGCCCTGCCAGGGCTGTCTGTGCCGGGGAATCCTGCACGCTTGATGGGAGGATAAATGGGAGCCGTCAGTCAGGCGGGCTATCAATCTGCCAAGCGGCATCAAAGCTGCCATAAAAGATGTTTAAAAAGAAAATTGACATTTTGGTTTATAGCGCTGGGATTTAACGAAGGGGGAAGGAAGGAGGGCTGGAGGACTTGTGCTGCCTCACACGGCTGCTCTGATGGGCTCTGTGGGATCTGTCCTGCTCCCAGACCCCAGTGATGTCCTCCAAGTCTGAGACCCGTGCCCACCAGGACTCCAGGGGTGAAGGTCATGAGCACGGGCTCAGCAGCAGTGAGAGGCAGAGCTGAACCCTCTCTCTGCTGATGAACAGCAGCTCTGGGTCTGCCCCTACCCAAAATCCGTGTCTGGACCCGGGGCCAGGCATGGGACATCCCAGAGCAGCTCCTCGGTGAGCAGGGACGCTGGGGGGGATTCCCCCACTGAGCCTGTTCCATCACTTGGGGCAATCCAATGGCTCGCTCCCAGGTGGATTCTCCAGTGCCTGATACAGGTTGAGCCCAGCTGCAGCCTGTCCCTCAGGAGCGCCGCCAACACCCCCAGCTCCTTCCGTGGATTGTGCAGACCCTGGAAATGCTGGTGGCTGCCGATGTGTTCAGCTCTGAGCGGGAGGAGACTGCAGGCAAACAGGAAATTTCTCCCTTCTTCCCCTCCTGCCTCCATCCCCCTCGCCCTGGCCACGTTCTTGGGCTCACCCTGACACCATTTTTACAGAGGGGTAGTCCCTGAGTGGCGTGTTCCCATAAACAATAATCAGCCATAAAACCTGGGATTTGTGGCGGGCCTTTCCCTGAGACACTGCCGTGCACTTTATAGCCACTGGTGAACGAAGCCGGGCAGAGTCCCACAAAATACCGGGATAGAGGAAGGCAGGAGTTCCACCCATGGCACAGCCAGGAGCACCCACATCCTCCTCTGAGCCCCTGTGTTGAGCTGCCACCATCAGCGTGGAGATGACATTTAATGGGCCAAAAGTGCAGCTGTTCATCTCTGCCTTGTGGCATTCGGTGCCCCCAGCAGTCCACCGCAGATATTTCCTCCAGGAGATCCTTCCACACCTCATCTCAAGCTTCAGCTTTTATTCCTTCTTTCCCGCTCCTAATTTCTCTCTCCTTTGTCCATTAATTAATTCTACAAAGCACCCTGAGATCTATTTATTATGAATGACGCGGCAGCAAATAATCTCTGCAGTTTTATTGCTGTGTGACTGCAGCGGGTCCCCGCTGATTGATGGCTTCTTATCTGAGCAGGAGAGTGACCAGCAGCCAGCGCCCCTTAACCCCTCTCTGACGGGGATGTCGGGCACATCCAAGAGTCACAGAGCTCTAATGGAAATCTGGGAACCACCCAGGAGGGCTGGAACGGCGTGTTCCCGGCAGTTTGCCTCTTTTCAGGCTCTGATTACTCCCGGGAATGGGATTGTTGCAAAGAGGATGTTGGACATGCAGGGCACTGCCGGCTTAACCCGCGGGGTTTGGGTTTCACGCCTCTGGCAATGCACGTTTGGGGAAGGAAAAGCTAAAACCCTGCACGGCTGAAGCGGGAGGATTTCTCCTGTCAGGCGATGTTTGCAGGAATCAAATCCAACGTGGGATGAGCAGGAGCAGGAGAACAAGGGCGGGTGAGACAGCTCTGTCTGGGATTAAAATAGCAGAGCCGGGAAAGGTGCAAACGCTTCCGTGGCTCCCGTTCCCTCCCAGTTACCACGCCCTCAGCCTCCACAAATTCTCACCCTCGAACAGCTCCGAGACTGGCAGCAAAATGACAGCAAACAAAGACTTTGCCGAAAATTGCCAGGGGTTCAGATAGGGCTCAGAGCTGCGAAGTCCTGCCAGGGCTGAACCCATCCTTGGTGAGCTCAGAGATGGAAATGTTGGTGCCTGAAACACTTGGACGCTGAAAATTAGATTTCAGGTAGCTCCAGGGTTAAACAAGAGGGATTTATAAGCTTTAAAGTTTGGATTTTGCCATTTAAGATGGAAACCAAGTGACTCTGTCCTCCAGCAGATCCAGTCCAGGGTCTCCTGCCCCTCAGCTCCCCAGCTACTAAAGGAATATTCATGCAAAGAAGGCAGATGTGCTAACAAAGCTGAGGGGCTCAGACACAAATTTTCCAAGCCCTTGTGGGGATGAAGACACCACATCGTGAAAGACCAAGACGAGAGGCAAGAGAGGCCCCCAGCCTCAAATAAAAAGTCCATCAGCACAGAAAAAGATGAAGCCAAATGCTCATGATCTCGACAGTAAATCTAATTAGACCTTTATTTCCTGCAGCACTTTTTCAGGCAGAAGGACACGTGTCAAGACCGGCCTCTTAAATATCATTCTGAAAGCAAGTGTGGATATTGGGGAGCAAAAACTGTTTATGTTCCCGGGATTAAATGGCATAAAACAATACTCTTTACAGCGACTATTAGCCGGCTAATGGCATCCCATCATTCCTCATATCACTTAAGTGACAGATGGAGCTGACGGCGTAATTAAGCCACTCAGAGGCTCATAAATTACAAAGCTACCGGTGAAGCAGCGGCCCCAGCGAAGGAATCTTTGGAATGTGATGTGTGAGGAGAGCGAGGGAAGTGTCTTCATTAAGGGGCTGAAAGGAAACAATTTAGGGGCTTTGGGAGGAAGCGGGGAGTCGCTGACACCACAGATGGGCTGTGCCATCCCAGCCAGGCAGGAGGGAACCGGCCCTGCCTCTCCAAGGAATGCTGCGAGTCCCATTCCTTGGGGCTGCAGGAAGGGAAGAGCGCAGTGGTGCCTTCAAATGGGCTTTGGGAGGGAAAACTGAGTCTTTTCTCCATCATCTCCCTGTCAAAATCAGGTGCCTCCTGCGTGTCTCTCACTTGGGGTTATTAAATTGCTCAGTGCTCAGCATGCGGGAGTCCAGAGGCGCTTCCTGGAAGCTGGAGCAGATTTTCCATCTCCCACTTCTTTGGGGCCATGGGGTTTTTTTCAGGCCGTGTTTTTTTTCAGGCTCCTTCACTGGATGAACAGGTTTGGGAGGAGTGGAACCCTTTTTGACAGAGGTAACGTTCCCAGCTCTTCACAGACCTCAGCCTTCTCCTCAATCTTCCCTTTTCATTCTCTATGTAACAGGAAAATGGAAATCCTGAAGAAAATAATCTTGGATAATGCTGCCAGAAGTTTCCACTCTTTCTGAGAGATGAGGAAATTCGAAACAACTTCTCATCCTCCCTTCTGGAAAAACCAAGTTGTGCATTCCTGAAATGTATTGAGGAGCAGATCCCTGACATGGGAACGGGATGTGGATCTTTTGTCTTTCCTCCTTTTGCCTCTGCTCATGGCCACGGTGCTCAAGTGAAGGGAGCTGGGAGTGAGTGATTCCCACTGCTGGATTTCGTTCAACTCCCCAAAGCAGCAAATCCTAAAGAGCAAATCCTTGGGAAAAGGAGATGCTCAGACAACAGCACTGGATTGAATAAATCCACTCAGGTAATCTTTGGGATGCCACATTCCCAGAATATGTGAACACCTCCCTCTGGTTCTCTAGAAAATGGATATTTTCCCAGCTCCTCGGGCAGCTCTTTCCATCACAGGGGTAGTTTGTGGGAGAAGAAAGCCTCGTAAATGATAAGTTATAAACAGGCTTTTATTTTACAGTTCAACACCATGACCTGCAATGATACAGCGGATCATTTTAGCAGGATATTACCCCTTTGAATTTGAAATTAATTTAATTTACAAGTCTAAGGATAGAGGAAGAGAACTATCCATGGAGATATTATTTCATCAGGAGAAAAAAAGCAAGCGTCCCAGAGAAATGGGGAGCTCAGACAAATAGAGGCACATTAAGGCCGACAGAGAATGATGCGAATTTACCAGGGAATTATGGAGAGAGGGTAAGGAAGTGGCAGAATTTACATTCCCTGCCTGTGTTTATTGCTTACAGCTGAGCATTATAAATAATAAAGCGGGTTCTTACTGCTGTGTGCTTCCCCTTCCTCCCCCTCTTCAGATCCTGTGGATCCTGTGACATGCAGGGGGAAGCTTGGAGAAGGAGTCAAAGGAAATGATTTGCTGGATGGCCGGAGAAAGGGGGAGCCAGGGGATGGAGAGAGTCACAGAACAGGCAGGAGAGGCAGAAAACCCATCTTTTTCCAAAGTGGAAGTTGCCACGAGGGCTGTCCTGGGGAGTGCACTTGGTTTTCAGGAGATCTGTTGGAAAAGGGGGTCCTTCCAAAGCTTCCTGGCTCAGGCCTGCAAAACATCCAGGATTTTTGGTGGTCTCTGTGCTGGCTCACAGGGACATTCCAGCCTGAACCTCTGCCTCGGGGGCTCTCTTCCCCTGGTGCCCGTGGCCCAGCAATGCAATGCCGAGCCCTCCGAGTTATTTTCCCTCTTCCCTGTGGCAACAAGGAAGAAGGAAATTTGATACCGATGTATTTCCAGTTATTTCCTGCTCCTCCAGCAGTGATTTGGGAAGTTTAATCACCAGGCAGCTCGTTCTGCTTCCTCCCAGAGCAGCTTTTGTGCTCCCAGACACGTCGTGCTTTGTGCTCCTTCCCCATCACAGCCTTCACGGAGGCACCTTTGAAAATCATTTTCCTCGGCCACTTTTCTTCTGGAATGTTTAAATCACTTTTCTTTTGTGAGTGCCCGGCTGTCCTCCCTCACAACTCTGCTGTTCTGTGATGTGCCTTGACCCTGCGTGGTGCAGGCTAAAATTCAGTGGAATTAGCTGACAGATCTTTTAGTCACAGCAAGTTCTGGGTCAGCCCCCCAGAGAAGGCAGGAGCTGAGAGCAGCCCAGAGCAGGGCACGCAGATGAGAGGCTGCTCAGGCCAGCGCACTCCTGCCCGTGCTGCCCTGCCAGCACTGAGCTCCTTCCACCCCACAATGGGCTTAGAAAAGGGAATAAATAAGGCAAAATAACAAAATAATAAATACCACGGTACTTAATAATCAGCACCACAGGGAGAAATTGCTCTGAAAGGAGCAAACAATCCCTGCTCGTGCTGCTGCTGCCCAGGCGGGTCCTGCACATCCCAAATGCATCCCAGCAAACGCGTGCCCACGTGGCACCGATCTTGTGACTCCTGGCAGCTCCAGGTTCCTTCCACGAGGGGTTTTTTGCACGAGGACAAGCTCCCCTCGGGGAAGTCCCGGGAAAGGCAGCCCTGCCCTGGGCTCTCCCGAGCTGCGGCTGCAGCAGCTTTGCAGGACTGTAAATCCTGTAGGATTGGAGTGGCTGGCCCTGGCACACAGCCTGCACATGTGTGTGTGTGTGATGATGTATTCAGCCAGTGTACACCCAATTATGTCCTCTGCACGCTGGTGATCCTCCTGAGGTGCTGGAGATCATTTAATTAATTACACTGTACCATTTCATCTGCATTCATTTCAACAGCCCTGACTCTGAAAACACCGTCCTCTTTTTCACCGAGGCAGGAACAAAGGTGCCCAGGTGAGAAGCCTTTTTTAAAAAGCTTCCTTTAATTTATATATTTTTTTTTTTTTTGGCGCCAGCAGTGTTGAGTGGATGCAACACGGTTCATTTCAGGGACAAAACAGGAGGAGCTGTCAGGGAGGGAGCTGTGCAAACACCAGGCATGAGAACAAACTGGAAGAGCTCAGGAGGGAGGTTGGAGATGGTGCTAAGGCAGGGCAGAGCTGTGCTGTCAGTGGGAGGAGTGAGCACAAACCCCCTCTGGGCACCAAATCTTGGGGTCAAGGACCTTTGCCTCAGGTCTTTGTCCCCACCTGAGCTGGGTGACACTGGCACAAAGGCTGGGTTGGAAAAAACCCGCTCAGATTTATCTGCACTGGCAATATTCAGCTGAAAAAGCCAAAGCAGAAAGCAGCATTCCCCTCCACCCCGAGCCTGAAACACTTCAGTGTGACATTTTTCATAGGAACCACTCCAGTTGCTCAGCTCACAGGGCTCATTCTCCTCTCACACAGACTCCCATTACACCTGACCATACTCAAAAGGGTAAAACCCTCCCACTCCTCATTTGATGTCGAACAAAGCATTTCCTTCAGTCCCAAATGAAATCATTGCTGATTTCTCCATCCACTAAAAATTCAAAACTACAAAAGAAAATTGCCCACTCTGGCTTGGGCTGAATTGAATTCATTTCCCAGCTTGTTTGGGAACGGCAGGTGTTGGAGTCAGATTGCAAGCAGGTAGGAAATGAGCTCATCAAGCTTTAGTTAGCAAAAATTCCACACTGGACTAAATGAATCCAGCCTCAACTCCTTCAGTAGCCAGCCAAGAGCAGGGGGAACTCTGAGAGGAGCAGCTCCGTGCAGGGAGCCTTGGCTGCTGCCTGGAACACTTGAAACTGAGATTTCTTGCTGCTCCAGAAATCCCCAGCGGCAGGAGATCCTCCCGCTCCAAGATTTTTGGAGGAGGGGACAGAGAGAACACAGAGGAATGGCAAAACCCCCCCAGTTCAGGATGTGTGCCCAAATTTCTGCTCCATTCCTCGTTAACGAGGCACACGAGTGACACTTTCCAGCTGCCTCGTGTCCCAAACAGCTCCTCGGCTTCAGCACTCCCAGCTTCCTGCAGGAGGGGAGCAATAAACAGAAGGTTCAGCTCACAGGTGCCCCTCGCTGACCTTGGCAAGCCAACAGGGCACCGGCTCTCTGTCTAATGAGGCAAATACTTAATTAGGGCTGGCTCAGGGAGAGGCTAATAAGTGCCAGGTGTGTGAAGTGTCACCCGCCAGGGGAAGGCCTCAGCCACAGGATGGGAGAGGCTGTGCCAGGGGCTGGTGGGGAAGGAGGCAAAGGTGGGAGGCACAAGGCTGAATTTGGGCTGTTCTGCCTCAGCAACTGCCCCGGGTCACAGATCCTGTGCCTGTCATTTCAGGCCAGAACCACCTCCCCACCCCAAATCCGTGATCCTTGACCCCCCTGCAGCTAAAGCAGGGTGCTGGCAGTGGATGTTTGCTGTATTTGTGACAAAAACCTCTGGAGAAGGTGATTCTGCCTCTCCACAGCCTGGAGGGAGAGCCCAGGGGGCTGCCTTGGATTTGACATTAAAGTAAAGGCATTTTCAGCACTTCGAGTATGAAAATGCCTTTTAAGAGCTGGTCCCTGTGTGCCCCAGCCCCTCTGTCCCCATCCTGTCCCAGTGGCACTGGGACAAACCCCCCAAGCCCTGCTGCAGGAACAGGCCCAAAACCTGCAATACACCCTGGAGGACAGGGTTTTGCTCTAAACAATCCCATCCTGGGGGGGATCACTTTTCCCCCATCCCAGCCAGACACAAGCCCTGGATTCGGGAAGCTCAGGCTGTCCCTTCCCAAGCAGGAGCTGCCATCCCATCAGGAGTGAGCAGGGAAGTGTTTGTGGCTGCAAACCCCGTGATATCTGTGTCCCTCCACGATGCCACCAGCCAGCTCTGCCACCCGTGGGTCTGCTCCTTCTGACAAAAGAACCCTGGAATTTGTACTCGCTGCAATTTATTTGCCTTTTCCACAACCCCACAGCCCTTTCCTCCCGCCCTGCTCTCTCCTTCCCTGAGATAATATTGACACCGATATCCATAAAAGAGAATATTAAAATAACCTTTCCCATTACATCCTAATTTAACTGCTTCCCTGCGTTCCACAACACACCTGGCTGTCTTTGTCTGTTTGTAATGTGCTCCTTCATTCCTTTCTTGAGAGTCCCTCTATTCCATCAAATTCCTCCTCCTTGCACACTAAGCTGCAGATTACTTTTTCATAAGATGCAATTTCACCCAGATCTCATTACTTACTCTCTTAATGTATTTTCTGTATTTGTTTCATCTACAATTTCTGCCGTGCTCTGTTCTGCTGATAAAATAGTCAGTGGAGGTGCCGTGGAAGCGACTCCTGGAGTGCGTTAACTACAACTCTTCTTATTCTTGATTTGAGATGCACCCTCAGTGCCTTCAGCCTGCCAGGCAGAGCTACACCCACACAGGTACGAGGCAGAGAGGGCCCCAAAATGTTCTCCTCGGGATTTATTAACATCTCCCTGGCAGGGGCATCGAAGCTGGCCAGGAATGGAGGCAGTGGGAAGCAGCTCAGGGAGAACTGTGGGGTTCCAAGCCAATCTCAAGGTGCTGAAGTTTCCTGAGGATGCTGGAATGCTCCAGGAGAGGTGGAGCTCGCTGTGGACATCCTCCCTTGGGTTATAGCACAGGTTCCCCCCTCCTCAGGAGCCAGGAATAGCAGCTGTGATATCCTGGAGACGGGAATGGACTTGGGAACCCCTGGAGCAAAGAGGACATGGAGGATCAGCTGTTCCGAGTTACAGTCTTGCCCAGCACCTGGACAGGAATTGATCCCTTTTGCTGGGTTGCAGCAGCTGTGGACTGGACATCTTCCACCTTCCAGGGGTTCTGGGAGAAAAGTGAAAGTGACTTTTCTCTGGAGAGATGGCAATGGTTGGGGAATTAATTATTTTCTAGGGAAAAATCACCAGAAGTTTCAGAAGAACCATCCTCATCCCTTGGGAACTGCGGAGGAGCAATGACTACTGGCTGGAGTTACAACTGGGGACCACGTCACTCATCCCATCCTCTCTCTGGGGGCCCCACTGGGGTGAGAGAAGGTGATAAACAGAGGAAAAGGGTAGAAGAAAAGAGTCAGGGAGGCAGATGAGCTAAGGAGATCCTTTGGAGCTCCAGGTGGGAGCCCATGGCAGGGTGAGGGGCCTGACTGACCCCTGCTCCATGTGTGAATCCCTCCAACAGTGCCCTGAAGGACATGGATTACTCCAGCCTTGTTGGGACTGTGTGGGAGTCACTGTTGAGCTGCTGTGCCCAGATATTTATCCAGGCTGGTTTCCCCCTTCCCTGAATATTCCAGGCCCACAGGCAGCAGCGTGGCTGGGGACAGTGGGATGGTGGCTCTGGAGGAACACAAGAGCACAGCCTGTTCTCAGAAAAGAGGCATTTGCCATAAGAGGCTTAAAGAGCAAGTTTGGGGTCTGGCCTGAACTCAAGCCAAAAAGGAAAAAAAAAAAAAGAGAAAACCCTGTAATTACTGGCAATATTTTTACTCCCCAGCAGATTAACAGGTCAGGAGAAGAATTTAAGTCTCCTTCTTCCCTGAATTCCAATTTAATAGCAAATAATCCTGCCCTGGAATGCAAAGAAACTATATTACCCTGGAGAATTCCCTGGTGAAGTTCAAAGGAGGTCAGACAACAAAAAGGTCAAAAATTAAACAGATGGCGTTCGCTGATGCTGTACACAAAAAAAAAAGCGATGGGATGTGCTGTCCTTTCCCATCCCTGCTCTCCTCCCCTCCCCGATCCCACAGACATCCCCCTGCCTGTTTGCTCTGCGGCGCATCCCAGAGTCTGGAGTTGGCAACGCTCCCTACCCTGATGCTCAGGCAAGCGCCCCATTTTAATGTGTCTGGAGGGAGGAATTTATTAAAGAGGCACTGCATTAAAAATATGCAAATGTTCCCAGTAACTACACGGGCCCATGAGGAAGCCAGATGAAATGTCATCCCTTCCTTCTCCCTTCCCCGTTTTTATGCACTGAGGTGGTTTATGGCTCCTCCTGCTTTACACCGGGACTGGGAGCGTGGCAGATATTTAATCTGTTTGGAAATAATTGCAGCAATAATGATTATTTTATTGGGTTTAACTACGTGCTGAAAAAATGCTGCAGCGCTGACGTGCCGGGGAAGGGAGAAGGAGACGAGATGCTCTGGGGGGGATGAGGTTTTAAAGCCTCTGGTTGGAACATGAGGGGGATGTGGATGGGAGGGAGCACCTGGCCACAGGTAGAGCATGAAACAGACTCACACGTGCCCAGTTAGGAGCCAAGCTGCCTGTGACCTCCAGACTGGCCCACATCTCCCAAATTAATTGCTCATCCCGAGTTCTTGCAAAGTCGGAGTGCGGCAGGACAGGCGGGGCACGGGGAGAAGCCCCGGTAATTTCCTGCTCCTCTCGCTCCTCTTTGAAGCTGCTGTGTTACACAGCCTCAAGGCAGCTCGGAAAACCACACTGAGATGCACTCTGTGGTCTTAATCCCAGAGAAAACGCTTCTCTCAAGTCCCTTTTATACGTTCCCAACCTTCCCAAATCCCTGCCTAATACCAAGCTTCAGAGAGCTTTCTTATTCACATTCCCCCTGATTTCTCCGTGCTGCCTTTGCCCCCTCCCCGCCGGCTGCTGCAGCAGAGAAGTGAACGCCAGCACAGCCCTGAAGGAGGGCAGGGATTTCTGAGCAGGATTCGTGGAAAAGGAGGGGAAGTTTGGCTCGTGGAAAGGGAGGTGAAGCTTTCTGCCAGCAGCACCCAGGACCTCCAAGCTTTCAGCAGCACCAGGAGAATGAAGGCGATGCCTGACTCGCAGTGTGAGCCCTCACAAACCGGGCTCCCTCGGCTTTGGGAAGTGTCTGTTCTCAGCAGAGCAGCTCCAGGTCCCCTTGCTGAAAAAAACATTCCATTTGCAACGCTTCCCAGCCAGCTTCCAGCCATGGAAGTGTCCTGAGCTCCAGGTGCCTCTCACTGGGAGTGAGAAACCCCAGGCACTTCCACAGCCTCTAGTTATCTCTCTTGGGCTGCACGGTTAAACCTCCATAAATATGCTTTCTGCCAGCAACTGGTGCTTAATTATTATACAATAACTGCCTTAATAAATGGAAATGCCTTATCCGAGGCATTTCATTGAACAGATGAGGCATGATCTTCCCTCCCATAAATCCTGGAGCAGATCGAAATGTCACAGGGAGTTGCCGTGAGAGGTGAGGCCAAATCCTTGTTTACAGGGAATGGGAACATCTCCACAAGGGCTTCTCAGCGCAGACAGCACCCACATGTTTGAGTTTATGGCAGGGTTTGGAGCCCACCAAGCCAGAATCATTTGTCCAATTAGAATTCACACTGTGTAGCTGAAGCTGTGTCATTATCAACATGAGGAGAAGGAATTTGGGAAGATAAATGAGGTCATTCAATGCAAACAATCCCCTTCCCCAAAAGCAGAGCACAATATGACACCGGGTGATGAAGGTGTCAGAGGTTTCCCATGCCCACTGCAAACACTGCAACACTTCCCTGGGCGTCACCAACATGAATTAACCAGAACTCCATGCTTGACATTGTCTCCTTTCATCTCAATTAACTTCCCTTCTTTTATTCTCCCTCCTGATTGCTCACTGAAAAGTGTGACCAGAAGTTAATTACTCTAATCCAATTGAACCACACTTCCAGTGGGGGAACAGCCAAGGGAGCGTGGGTGAGGGGCTGGAGAAGGGAGCAAAGGCAGAAAGGCTGTGGGACAGAAGTCTCAGCGGGACTTGTGAGCTCAGCTCTGCGCACGAGGAGACGCCAGCACAGCTCGCTCAGGCCTGGCACACGGAGCCTGGGAAGCAGGGAAAAGTGTGATCCCAAGTGTGCTGCCACGGCAGGAGCAGCAGGACCTCAGAACAAGAGAGGAAGAGCAGGATAACAATGACAGAGACAGACACAGACACAGGGATGGCAGGCAGGGGAAACGGAGAAAATCAGAGTGAAAGGTGAAGCCCAACTCTGCCTTCCCCGCAGAGGTGTCCAAATGCATCCTGCCAATTAATGTCCTTCTCCCAACATCCTGCCAGGGCTGCAGACTAATTAGAACCCCCTCTCCCGTGCTGGGAAGCTCTCCTGACACGGGCACTGGCGGCCGCAGCCCCGGACTGGGGACATATGGCAGCAGAATGTGCCAGCCGAGGCAGCCCGGCGTGCCGGGAGCGTGGGCAGCTGGGAATGAGCATTCCAGCCCCGGCACAAGCCCTCTCCAGTCTGCTTCCCTCGCTGCCTGAGAACTAAAGGGCCTGGAGTGCAAATCAGAGGCGCTTCTTGGCAGCAGAGCTGGGCCAGCGTCAGTCAGAGGTGGAAATCAGGACACGGGGCTGGCAGTGCCGGGGAAGCCGCTGCAAACAAACCCCGAATGTGTCAGCAGCACACCCACCCCTCTGCTCAGCCCTGGCCACAGCCAGGGGGAAACAGACCGAGCAATATTCCCGTGGAACGTCCCCTCAGCAATCACAGTTTCCCCTGCTGAGAACTGCCCATTTTCCTCCCATTCTCTCCACCAGCATTAATCTATCACAGGGATTTTAACTCACACCCCCTGGTCACCATTATGCCTTGATAGCTCTCTGTCAGGGTCTTTATCAAAAAAAGCTTTTGAAATTCAAAAGAAGGAGTGTGTGTATATATACTCTCTCATTCCCTTTTATCCACTGGTCTCTTAACTCATCCAAAGGATTTAAGCGGGTCAGAGAAACATAATTTCCTTCAGCAGAACCCATGCTGCCTGTCCCTTATCCTATGGAAAAGCCTAAATATAGACTCTAAAAGTCCTCGCAGCTGGGAATGTGAATGCAGCCAGCCAGCTTTGAAGCTGCCTGGGACTTGTGCAGTTCCCAGATGAAGGGCTGGCTGGCTCTGTCAAAGGAAGGGAAAGTCTTTCAAAGATGCTTGGAGATAGCAGGAAAGATGGCAGTGGCCCACAGATTCTCCTTTTCCTTCTATTTTTCTTAGAGTTGCTTTATGCTCTTCAGCTCCTTGTGCTGAGGAGGAGCCAGGGAGCTCTGTGGGCTACACCCACCTGGGAAAGAAATAGGGAAAGGGCCTGGAGTCCAGTGGGAACCAGCTAAAATATCATGGAAGTGAAGGTCCTGGGGACACAGCCACGAGCAGGGGGCTGTGCTGGGACTGGGAGGTCCAAGGGTGGAGTTTTTACCCAGTTGAGGTTTGAAGAGAGAAAAAAACCTGACCCACTGCTGCTCCAAGGGCTGGTTTGGGGGGATCAGCCACCCTCTGAGCATCCTGTGGTTCCCTGTCATTCCTCTGGAAGGATTCCAGATGTTTTGCTGATTCAGTTGTCCACAGGCTGCCTGTGCTGCCTGCCAGGGATCCCTCAGAGGCCGCTGCTGTGTGGCAGCCTGGCCTGAGCAGTTGGGGATTAACTCGTGGGCTCCTTCCTTGCTCCTGCCTGACTGCTCCAGCTTCCCTGTGCTTGCTTCCACTGCTGATAAGGGCAGGTTATCAGGAGCTGCCGAGCCTCCAGGGAACAGCTAAGAGAGATAGTTATTATTGCATCCTCCGACCAGACAGCGACACATTGGCCAGGACAGTGCTCCTGGATTAAACCTTCTCCACCCAGAGCTCAGATGTCTCCAGGACCTGCCATCCATTTCCTTAATGCAGCTGCCTGGCAGTGAAATCCATGCCTGTGTCCATTAGGGAAATGTATCTCTTACGAGCACCAGGAACTCAGGCAGCCCTGGTAAATCTATTTGATGGATTCACTCCAACCCCAACCCCCCTTCCCCCAAAAGTTACCTTTGGCCAGGCACTGGAGCTGTCAGGTAACAACATTCTGGGACTGAAGGAGAGCAAAACACCGGGGAAGGAGGCAGTGCTGGCTGCATCAGGCCCAGGGCAGCCCTGGGCAAACAGCACTTCTGCATCAAGGGCGGGGGAGCTTCGAGGCAGCAGGCTCCACACGCACTTTGGAGACACTCACTAATGGAGATGATCGCCCTGAGGGGCCGTGGGAAGGCACGGAAGGTAACAGCTCACATTTGCAGCTGTTGGAAGGCACTGGAACGAGTCCCAGGACAGCTCTGATTGAGCCAGACCCAAAGGGCAGCGGCTGCCCCGAGCACAGGGGATGTGGCCGGACATCACCTCTGCACCGTGGGCCTGCCCCAGGGAATTCCAGCACTCTCAACTCAGTCCTTTCACCCAGTCACTGGGTTCTGGTTCCTCACTGCATGGCAGCTGCAGATGGACCTTGGCAGGGCTCCAGGACAGGGATAGAGCAGGCCAGTCTCGGCTTTGAGCTGCTGTCCAGGGAAGTCTCTCGTGCTTCCCGCTGGCTGTGAGGAGTCAGATGTTGGCTGTTGCCATTTCTTGCTGCAGGACAAGGCGAGAGGGAGTGAAGAGCCCTTCCCAGAGCTCCCCTGCACGCCCACATACCCGAGTGGAGGAGCCAGGGAGGTCTGCACAGAGGGGGATGTCCTTGACTGGGGAGCGCCCATGGATTCTAGGAACCATCTCTGGGCTCTGCTGACAGCAGTTTCTCCTGTCTCAGGGAATAAATGATGACCCAGATCTTCACCAAATCGTACCACGGTTGGCAGATGGGTGACATTCCCTCGGGCCCTGCTTGGAATGGGCCAGGATGCTGCAATTTCCACCCAAGTCACGCAGCCTTGTCTTATGTGGCCTCCCTCCCACTCCAAGCTGCTACCAGGGCTGGGATTTTTGTTGTTCCTTTTTTTCTTTTTTCCCCTCCTCCTCTTCTCTTAACCTTTCTTTGAGCTCTCACTTGCTTCCTCAGCACCTCAGTGTAATTGCTTGCAGTCTCCGAGGATCCTGGGGAGGATTTATGTAACACACCAGGCAGCAATTTGAAAGGCCGCTTTCGGATATAAGAACTTAATGCTACACCAGCCTTGGGGAAAATGAGCTGCAATCCTTGGCAGGGCTGTGCCGTGCTTGCCAAAGGCTCTGGGGCAGCACAGGCACCTCTCAGCCTCCCTGATCCCAGCGTGGAGAGCAGGAAGAGCTGTCTTTAGGCGAGTGGCCGCTCCCTCTGCGTGGTTTTATGCAGAGGGGGAAGCAGAGGTGGGCAGCAAACACTCAGCATTGTGAGTAGTTTGGAGAGAGCAGAGATGGGGTTATTCTGCTGGCAGACCTGTGGTTATTTTTTCGGCAGACAGTGTGGTTTGGCTGGGATTTCTTTCTCTCCCCTGCATTTCTGGGTGTAGAAGGGTGAAAAAGACTCTTGGGTCTCTGTTGCTTTCAACGGCATGAGGAAGGCATCAGGACTTTATTGATTAGAAATCAGTCTGGGCAGGGATGGGAGAGGGGTGGGATGCTTTGAGGAGGAAAAGGATTTCTCGTAAGGCTCTCAGAGCAGCATGACCCCACAGCAGCACTCGGGTGCACTGGTTTGAGGGCTGAGTTCTGCTGGTTGGACAGCTCCGGCTGTGCCTGGCAGGGGCAGAGGAACAGCTCTGTGCACCAGACACCCACAGGGAACCCCCAGGACAGCCCAGCCAGACCTGCCCTGCACCTGCTCTTCCTGTGTGAGTCTCCAACAGAGACAGGCTCTGGCCCCTGGAAGAATGACGTGTTTTCCAGAGAGCTGGAATTTTTCACTCCAGTTTAACTCAATTCTATCCTTTTTTTCCCCCTTCAAAATCATATTTGCCTTACTCTTTCCCATTCAGGTTGCTGCTGGAAATTAAACCGGAGCAATCAAACTGAGTGTGGCACTCTGTCCACCCGTCAGTCTGTCTGCCCTCGCTCCCTCCGAGCTTTTGAGCTGATTTCAAGTGCTTTCAACACAGAATTAGAGACCTTGAAGCTCGGAGGTGCCAATGAGTGAGATGGAGAGATTCGGCTGAGCAGAGAAGAGCCATCGCCCTGATCAAGTCATTAGAGAAGCAGCATGAGATGGAGGCACAGGAAACCAGGGACATCATTCAAGGCAATGATTTCTTCACTTCCAACTTGATGGTGTTGCGAGCTTTTTTCACGAGGAAAAGGAAGAGAAAAGATTTTAAAAGTTGTGCAACCTTCAAACTAAACCAAGCCTGGCACGGCTGGACAAACAGCCCCGCTCTGGTTGGCTGGGGAAGCCCTCACTGTCCTCACCATCCTCACTGCTGGTACCTGCAGGGTCTGCCCTGCCTTTCCCAGGAGGATTCCTTCTCCAGAGGGGTGGTCAGGCTCTGGCACAGCTGTCCAGAGCAGTGGTGGGGTTGAATTCCTGGAGGGATTTAACAGATGTGTGGATGTGGCACTTGGGGATGGGGCTCAGTGGTGGCCTTGGCAGCGCTGGGGGAACGGTTGGATTTGATGACCTTGGGGTGCTTTTCCAACCAGAAACAACTCAAGGATTTGATGATCCTGTGACTGGCTACTCCTGGCTGACCAATGTGGAGCCATAAAGCTGTGCTGGCAGCAGGAATGAACCCAGGCTCTCCTGGCTTCGGCATAAGAGCAGAACAAGCCCTGCCTTCCTGGTCCTGCGAGGGTGATTTCCTGTGCTGCTTCCCACATCCTGACATTCATGTGGCTGCTCCAGCAAAGCCAAACCCTCCTAAACCCTCCTGTCCTCGTTATTCCGACAGCTCCAGGCCTCCTTTTCTTCTTCCACACCACAGCCTTTAAATTCCCACCTCCCCTCCACCAACAGCCACATCCTGCCTGGAATTACCAGTGCTAATCCATCATTTCCAGCACCAAACCAGCATTCTGCTTTCTTGTCCTTCTTGTATCCATAAAGAATTGGGGCGGAGAACAACTCCCAACAACAACAAAAACAACAACCCAAAAAATCCCCGAGTAAATTACCATTGCAGCTGAGGTTTTACACGCACGGAAGTCAGGAAGTTCCAAGTTATGGTTCCCCCTGCAGCTGTAATTCTGGCACTCTGCACATATATATTAAGACATTAAAGTTAGCCCCATAAACAGCCATACAAAATACTACAGGCTCACAGGGGGGCCGATCTACGATGGCCAGGGGAGCCATAATTCCTGCTGCCCTGACTCCTGTGCGTGAGTTTCTCCCTCAAAAAAGGAATAAGTCAGCTCTCATTCACTTGTAATTCACAGCTCGGGATGCTGATAGGGAAGGGAAAAGAGGGATTGTTCCTTCTGCTTCTTCTTCATCTTATTCTAAAAATTTTTTTCTTTCTTTTTTTTTTTATTGCCCAGGCTGTTGTCTGGCTGCCTGCGATCAATGCTCTCCCTTTGTCTGACTTTGATATATCGGGAGGGATCTCAGATTTCTATTCCCAGCCTCTCTCTCTCCGTAGCTGATCCAGCTCCCCAGCAAGGCACAGGCAGGCAATAGATAAGGGATAGCCTTTGATTGAATTTACTGAATTTATACGGCCGATGGGACACAGGAGGAATATTAAAATACAAATTAGCAGCTTTATATTTCCCAGGCATTGAAATCTCCCCAGCAGATAATGAGCTGCTGGAAGCTTATCTGCCAAGGGTCTCTCCCCAGCCACACCTATTCCCTTTCTCTGGAGATCCTGGAGTAAACACTAGGAAAGCTGAGAACTGGAGAGTTACAGTTTGAGTCCTTAAAGCGAAAATAACTCAGGCCAGCAGTTTTGAACAGCTCTGACTCGCTGGGGGAGCTGTCTGTGCCCATTCAGCTGGCCCAGGCTCCCATCCCACATATCCAAGTGAAGTTCCATTATCCATAGGAGCATTCATTTCCAAGTGCAAATGAACTTCCATTATCCACAGAAGCATCCTCTGGCAGTCCCAGCAACCCAGCAGCCTTCCTCTAACTGGATAAGAGCCTCATTTTGGGTGGGATATTTCATTCTGCTCATCTCACAGATAAATCAGAGGTTTCTGTGATGCTGAGGTCATCTTTGGAAGTCGCAGGTGGGAGAGTGGAGAAGCAGCAGAGGAAAATGAGCAGTCGTGGGATGGGAAAGGTCCCCCCATGGACAGGTTTTCCCGTGGAGCACAGTTAGAGGTGCAGGGATAGCAGCAGAGGAACCCCGGAGAAGCTCCTGCAATGTTACATTTTCTAGCAATGGAGATTGTTAATTGGATCTGAACAAGAAATGTGCCAGTGGATGCAGAGCTCAGTAGAAAATGCCTCCAGGTAAACTAAACCAACAAATAAACTCAGCCTGGAGGTCAAACTGACCCTGATCTCAAACTAAGTTAAAAAGGACCCTTCCCAGACCGGGGTCTTTAACTCAAACAGAAGTGAGGAAATATTCTCTGACAGGATTCTCAGGAGATTTTGAAGCTGGGGCAATGAGCACCTGAATTCTGAGCACCCAGGGCAGCTGCTCCTCCTTCGGAGGCTCCCGGGACAATTCCCTTCCTTTGGCAGAAGGCATCGGTTCCAGGAGAAGCTGATCCGCTGCACAGGGGATCAGGCTCAGCCGGAGCCTGGCTGGGCTGCTGAGGGAAGGGGAGGTGATATTCCCCACAAGCAATGGATGCCTGAGAGCGGGGAGTATCCCTCCCTTCCCTTCCCAGCTGCTCCCCACGCCGGGATCTGCTGCTGGAGCAGAGGAGGAGGAGGAGGAGGGGTGGGCTCGGCACATTCCCAGCAAAGCTGGCTCCAGAGCTGCCGACCAACAGGGAAGAGATGCAGACTGAGCGATGCTGACTGAGCCTGTCCCCTCTGGGAGACCCCGCCCGGCACACAAACGGCTCAGGCTCCTCCCTGGGTGAGAACTAAGGCACAGCTCTGCAGGAATATTCTGTTTTCCTCGGTTTCCCACTGGAGAGCTGAAAAGCTGGGGTGTGATTGAGACAAAGATTTCCCTCGCCTTCCAGGCAGGAATCCACCTGCTTCCCGCTGCCACCAAGTCCATCCCAGATGTTTCAGTGGAGACTTGGTGTGGTTTCAGAGGGCACTGCCACCTTTAATCCTGGTTTGGAGCAGAAGGATCTGGCTTTACCCAATCCTGCTTGGCACAGGCGTGACTTTCAACCAAGCTCCCAACTTTGATGAGTGCACTCCCTTCCCGGTGCCACGAAACAGCTGGATAACCAGGATGCTCTTTCTCCATTGAAGAGCAGTCTGATCCTCTGACTTTTCTTCCCATTAGAAAGTAAAATGACCCAGGGAGCGACAAAACTACGCTGTCAAAAACAAGACAGTCACTTTGAAAATCAATAATCCCCCGAGGTGTTATTGTGAGTTAACAGCTCTCTCAGGCCCAAAGCACAGAGCTGGGATTAATGCTGTCCTTGCCACCTTCCCCACCAACATCCCCGCCGCTGCCGCTCCTCAAGAAGCTCTCTGACATGGAATTCCACTTAAAGCAGCGCAAAGGATGAATTTTTCAGTTCGGTGACCAAATGAAAAATTGTCGAGAGAGATGAGAAAAAGAGAGAAAAGAAATGTGCTACAGGCCATCCTACATGCTTTATGCAAGGCGAACCCAAAATACAATCTTTTTTGTTTGGCATGATTTGACAGTTACTGACTCCCACTCCTTGCTTTCCACCCTGCTCAGATCCCATTTCTCAGGCTCTTCACGCTCGTACCAGCACATGTGGTGTGCCTGCTGCAGAAAATCAGCTCTTCCTGCTCTCTAGACTACATAACACAGTGATAGGACAAGAAGACACGGCCTCAAGCTGTACCAGGGGGAATTTAGATTGGATACCACGAAAAATGTCCTCACTAAAAGGGTTGTCAAGCCCTGGCACAGCCGCCCAGGGCAGCGGCGGGGTCGCTGTGCCTGGAGGGATTGAGCAGATGTGTGGATGTGGCACTTGGGGATGTGGGGAATGGTTCGGCTCAATGATCTCAAAGGTTTTCTCCAACCTAAAGGATTTGATGCTTTGTTTGTTGAAAGGAGGAAAGGTGTCACCTCAGAATAAAACACTGGGTTTGTGCAATGCTGGCAGAAGCTGTTGAAGCCTCTGCTTCACTTGCCTGCCCCTGTCTGCCCCTCAGACAAAAATCATTGCACTCCCTGAGCTGAACCCAGACTGGGCCAGTCCACCCCACCGCTCTGAAAATGCCCTTTGCAGCAGGTTTAAAAACAACCCGAAGTGATTAACACCCAGCAAATGGTTGGTTTAAAGAGGGACAAAACATCCAGGCATTGAAATCTCCCCAGCAGATAATGAGCTGCTGGAAGCTTATCTGCCAAGGGTCTCTCCCCAGCCACACCTATTCCCTTTCTCTGGAGATCCTGGAGTAAACACTAGGAAAGCTGAGAACTGGAGAGTTACAGTTTGAGACTGATGAACCTGCAGAGGTCTGGAGGTCCCCTCCAGATGTGTCCCTGGATTTTCCAGCAGTTATGGAAACACAGCAGCTGGAGAGGGCAGGCTGGGAGTGAAACAGATCCGAGCTGCCTGGAATCCCCCTCGCGTTTCTGGATGGCTCAAACCCCATCGCACCCAGCTGGTGGCACCGCAGGGCACCGCGGGTGTTTCAGGAGGTGACACTCGGCACTGGGAACATTAACTCCCACTCCTGGGAATGGGCTTTTACCTGCTGGGACAGCAGTGGGGTTTCTCCTGACGAGCCCTGAGCCAGGACACAGAGGGCAGGACTGGCACAGGGCTCCTGTGGGGCTGCTTTGATGTCCAGCACAAACCCAGGGTCCCGAGCAGCTGTTGCCACTGAAGCTCCTGCTGCATTTTTACAGAGCCCGAGTGTCAGAGCTGCCATCCTGTCCAAATCCTGGGCTGGGATAATGAGCTGCTGCCTAAATCCCACTTCAGAGGTGCATCAGTCACACTTTGCTCCAGGATATCCACACCAGCCCTCATCTTCCTGCACGGACATTCCTGGCACGGGAAGCACAGTGGGAAAATGAGCAAGGTAAAAAATGCAGAGGATTGTATTTCCTCAGTCACCACCAGGCAGCCGGGCAGGCAAGCCCCAAAATTAATATTCCCTGCCCTTATCCACATCCCAGCCTGGCCTCACCAGGAAAATACCCAGGGATGAGAGATGGGGAGCCAAAATTTCTGCACCAGCTGCACGGATCTGTGATACCACAACATCCAGGGGCTCCTGGGCTGCAGCAAGGTCCGGATGAAATTACACATTAATCTCAATTTCTTCCTTGTCTTGAGCAAAAAAAATTGTCCAAAAGGGTCTTTCCAACTCCCCCTGTGACCAAGGCAACAACCACAGAACATCTCCTGCCTTGGACTCCTTATTAGTTTAATTAGATGATTTTCTGCATGATTTATCCTGGACGCTGCAATTGCACAATCAAATCACAGATCAGTTGACAACTTCATTTAAAAAATTAGTGTTTAGCAGCTTTGTGAGCTCTAAAAGCTCTGAGGACATCTGTCAGCAGTGACCCCTTCTGATAGTGACAAACAGTGCCAGCCTGTGTCCCCACCTCCTGTCCTGCCTGCAAGCTGGCACGCTGGAGGAACCCTGGAGAACAACAAAAAAACCCCAGGCCTGGGGGTTTTTTGGCATCTGCCAAAGCTGCCCCTGCTTGGCCTCCCCCCTCAGATGTCAGTCCCCAACTGGGAGAGAGTGTCAGGAGGGAACAGATCCCGCTGCTCCCAGGGGCTCTGTGTTCCCGACGGATTTCAGCAGGCCCCTGCGCTCCCGCTGAATTGTGTGGGAGCTGGTGCCCGCTGGGAAGCTGCCACCCCTGCTCAGAGTGGCACTAAAATTGGAGCCCCTGCGCTCGCCTTTGGAGCTGTGCCCATCCTGGGACACGTGGGCGTGATGGAGGGAGGGATGCTGCCGATGGAGCGGCTGGAGAACCCGAAGCTGAGCACGGGAGCTCTCAGCGGTGGATTTCCCAAATCCCAGGCCCCCTGCAGGAGGTGTTGATCTGCGGGCTGGGTTTGGATGAGCTCAGCACAGCGAGTCTGGAGTTCCCTTGTGCTTGGCAGGCGGGCAGGAATCACCCCCAGAGCGGGGCAGGGCAGCAGTGCCCACTGATGGGGACAGTGGTGCCAACAGAGCCGGCTGGGCAGATCCCGCAGGGACTGGGGGGAGAAGATGAGAGATTTACCCATCATCTCCTGCAGGTTTGGGGAGGAGGAAACATCCTGTGCCTTTGAGCAGGGAATGCACAAACTGTGCCTTTCCTCTAAAGAAACAGGAGCCAGACCCAGCTTCTCCTCCAGCTCTATCCTGTGGGTAGCCAGAGAGCCAGGCTCTCCAGGTTGGAGGGTGTGAGGGGTGATCTGATCCCTGAGGTGACCCAAAGCCAAGGGGTTTTCTCTAAATCCTCCACGTTCAGGCTGGGGCAGTGACACCCATCCTGAGGGATCCTTTCCAAGGGGACTGTCCAGCCTGGGTGACACAAAGCATCTTTCCTGCAAAGAAACAGAAGCCAAATCCAGCTTCTCCTCCTGGCTCCATCCTGTGCTTACCCAGAGAGCCAGGCTCTCCAGGCTGGAGGGTGTGAGGGGTGGACATCTGATCCTTGAGGTGACTCAAAGCCAAGGGGATTCTCTAAATCCTCAATGTTCAGGCTGGGGCAGTGATACCCATCCTGAGGGATCCTGCCTTTCCAAGGGGACTGTCCAGCCCTGGTGACACCACGATGCCCACACAGCATCCTGCACCCTCAGAGATCTCCAGAAACCCCACTGACGCCATCTGAGCTTGGACCTTGTGAAGGCGCTCAGGAATCAGCCTCCATTGCACATCTTCAGCAGCCTGAGACAGCTGATTATAACGAGCTGCACTAATTAGACTGTTTTAATTCAAAGGCCAGCAGGCTAGGAGAGATGTGAACCAAGGGAACCTTTGGGAGGCAGCTGCTGGGATTTCCAGCCGCTGTAATTCCTCCAAGTTGCCCACTGGTGAGTCCTTTAGCAAATGTCTCGTGTCCCACCTCTCTCCCCACAACGAGACCTTGGCCAGGAAGGGCGAGGAAGGACAGAACCCCCATTCCTCCATTCTCCAGCAGCCCCTCTGGGCCATGGAATGACAGCTGTTTCCAGTCAAACGAGCTTCCTTCTCTTGTTCCCTCTTCCAACGTTTGCTTCAGTTGATATTCAATTGCACAGATGAGAGAAACAACTCAGGAAGGAGCTAATTAGAGGAAGACAGTGCAGCAGATGAACTGAGGTGGAACCGGGAAAGGAGGTGGTGGAGGGTAGAGAAAGGAACGGGAATCCTGAGCGGAGCAGCAAATACAGGGAGCCGGTCCAAAGGGACCATTAAAAACAGCACTGAACTGTCAGGTGCCCCTCCCAGAATTCCTACAAACTCGGGAAACAGCGGGACTTGCCACCCATCTCCTGCTTGTGCCAGCCTTTCCAGCCCTGGGAGCTCCAGGAGGAACTGCTGACTCCCTTTGAGCCTGAGTTCCCCTTTTTGTAAAAATCCAGGTCCGTTCCTGCTTGTGTTCAGGAACGATCAGGGATGGACTTAGAAACATCTTGAGATGTGCAGGCAAAAGGGACTCCAGAAGAACACAAGAACACTTCAGCAGAACAAGTCTCCTTGGAAAGCTGCTGCTTGGAGCCTTGGGAAGGTGTGCAGGAGAACAGGTAGCTGGGATGAGGATGAGGAGTCCAAGAGATCCTTTAGGTGATTTTTTGGCCAAACCACAGTCTGTGGAACTCCAGTGATTGACTCCAGCCCTAGCTTGGCTCTCTGGCACATCTAGAAATCCAAATCTAGGATTCCCAGCTGGGGAAAGGCAGGTGCTGGCCTGTCACACCAGCTCCTTCCCCTCAGTGGCACCATCTCCTGTGTCCCCTACTTCTCTTTATTACCAAAATGCCCCAAAGACACCATTGATGATGGAAAACCATTGGAGAGGCAATTAGAAAGAAGTTAAAGCGAATTACATATGCAAGGTTTATTTTCTGTTTTCTGCTAAGGCTGCTGCCAATTATTGTGCAATTAGGCTGCCTTCATTAGCAAATGAGATTAAAATTAACATCGTTAATTACTTGTTCTGTTAAACAGGGGGAAGCAGGCATTTAAGGGGAAGATGCAGGGAAGGTTGTGCTTGGAGCAGATGGAGCAATGTTCTCCAGCACCGTTCCTTCCAGGGCTGCTCTGGGTTATTCACTGGGGGCTCATACAGAGATTAAATTCGCACCACCAAGGCAAGGCCTTGCAGGAACGTGGCACAGGTAGCTCAGAAAATCATCCTCACACGGTGCAGAACAAAAGCTGATGGCAGCAGGGATTGCTCCCACCTGGGACTGGAGGAAGCCTCTCACAGTTGCTGTGGGAATTTCTAAGGGGTCTGACACCTCCAGCGACGGGGAAATGGAGCCAGAAGAGCTGTTGTTATTGATGGCAATGTTTTCTCAGCCTGGACACTGTGTGGACACTGAAGAAGACTCTCCTGTTTCAGGCTACACTACGTGGTGATAGAGAGACAACCCCTGAAGGCCAGAGAGAGCCTCTTTCCTGGGCCTGGAGGTGACCCTGGGACTGTATCCAGGTCACCGGGGATGGGCAGAGAGAGGATTGTGAGTTTGTGGGCAGGGCTGGACCTGTGAGAGGTGATGGTTGTACTTTGTGACCTTATAGGGCATTGTTTGCCTGTTACCATAACAGGTAATATCTGTGCACTAGCCCAGGTGATTGGGGGACACTGTGGTGAACATCTTTGCTGTTTATATGATGTGATATCCTGGGTGTGCTGGTATTTAGGGGAATTCTGGCTGTGCAATAAACGACTTTGCATCTCCCTCTTGTGTGTGGAGTCCATGCCCATGCGTGATCACTGCACTCCTGGGCTCACAGGTTGGACAGGGAGGCCAAGGAGGAGCAGCAGAGCTCCAGAGTGGCAGTGGTGGTGCCTTCACAAGCTGACTCAGTGGTACCATTTGCTACAAAACTCAGATAAATAAGTCCAAAGTGATGCCACTGAGCTGTGAGGCCACACTTTGAGGTTCCTGGATCCGAGGGCTGCAAAGGACCTCAGGAAGTCACCCAGCCCGGCCTGCTGTCCCCACACAGAGCCGGTGTGGCTGGACTATTTTCACCTCTCTAGGCCACTCTTGCAGCTCCAAGGCAGGCCCTGCCCCTTCTGACACACTGTGCCCAACATTTTGCTTTCTTTTCCTTTTGGAANAGACAACCCCTGAAGGCCAGAGAGAGCCTCTTTCCTGGGCCTGGAGGTGACCCTGGGACTGTATCCAGGTCACCGGGGATGGGCAGAGAGAGGATTGTGAGTTTGTGGGCAGGGCTGGACCTGTGAGAGGTGATGGTTGTACTTTGTGACCTTATAGGGCATTGTTTGCCTGTTACCATGACAGGTAATATCTGTGCACTAGCCCAGGTGATTGGGGGACACTGTGGTGAACATCTTTCCTGTTTATATGATGTGATATCCTGGGTGTGCTGGTATTTAGGGGAATTCTGGCTGTGCAATAAACGACTTTGCATCTCCCTCTTGTGTGTGGAGTCCATGCCCATGCGTGATCACTGCACTCCTGGGCTCACAGGTTGGACAGGGAGGCCAAGGAGGAGCAGCAGAGCTCCAGAGTGGCAGTGGTGGTGCCTTCACAAGCTGACTCAGTGGTACCATTTGCTACAAAACTCAGATAAATAAGTCCAAAGTGATGCCACTGAGCTGTGAGGCCACACTTTGAGGTTCCTGGATCCGAGGGCTGCAAAGGACCTCAGGAAGTCACCCAGCCCGGCCTGCTGTCCCCACACAGAGCCGGTGTGGCTGGACTATTTTCACCTCTCTAGGCCACTCTTGCAGCTCCAAGGCAGGCCCTGCCCCTTCTGACACACTGTGCCCAACATTTTGCTTTCTTTTCCTTTTGGAAGGCTCCTCCAAGTGTTTCAGCACAACTGCAGCTGCCCAGTGCCAGCTGACTGCTCCATGGACATGGAAAAGTGATTCTTCCCATCCTGCTTGCATCAGCCTTTGTCATATTTCACAACTATTCCAGTCTTGCTTGAATTCCTCTTCTTTGGACTAAACCATCCGTGTTTACTCAATTTTCCTTTTCAGCCCACGCCTGCCAATCTTCAGCCAGTCCTCCTTGCTCTGGACTCTCTCCCGATGCTTTGCAACTTTCTGGATGAGTTGTGCCCGAAACTGGATCCAGCATCCAGCTGAGCTCTCCGTAGCACTGGGCAGAGCAGGAGCTCCACTTTATGTGTCCCACTGGGGATACTTCTGTCTACACTCTGCCGTTTGTCATTTTTCACAGCAACTTGGCATCTCTCACCCACTCCCTGATCAAAAAAAGAGCCCCAGACTTTCCTGCGGGATTGCCTTTCTGCCTCCTGCATGAGAACAGTTCATTATGCCTGCCTAGATGGAAAATCCTGTACTTATCTCTATTAAATTGCATCTAATTTCTTCCAAACCATTTCTCCAATTTGTCAAAATCATTTTGAGAGAGCTAGACAGACTGAAAAGGTCCCTTGGAAAACACGGAGTGCAGTGAGACAGCCCTGAATTTCATCCTGAGCCTTGCCAGGCTGAGGTTTCCCTTGGATCTGTGCCTGTCTCACCTTGCTCGGCAACACCTAAAAGCAAAATGTGGCCCCTGTGAGGGACATTATCACAAGCTGAGCCTCTTCAAAGTGTGCAGATGTGCAAATACTGTCCCAAACACCAGGAAAGGCACTGCTGTGGCTGCAGAACCCCTGCTCAGGCTGCTCTCTCCGCCCATGCCAGAGTCCTTGCAGGGCACTGCACCACCACTCCCCAGCTCTGAGCAAACCCCAAGGATCAAAGCCTTAGGAAATGGACTCGGCTGCACTCGTGCCCTGCTGCAGGGGTTACCTGGCAGCCTGGGAGCTGCTCCTCGTGCTAATGGACTCACCTTCCTCTGCAGCACAGGTAGCAGCCAGGGCTGAGAGCCTCTCTGGGTAAGGCTCAGACAAAGCAGGGGAGTTTTTATTAGATCTGCTTTGGAGCACACAAACCTTTGCACTGGCTGCCAGTGAACCAAAGCTGAGGTCACTTATTGTCTGTCCCCTTTGTTCACATGTTCCTCTGCTCTAAAAACACCCGGTGCCCCTTGGCCACAGGTCACAACTTCCACAAGAAGGAGCAGCCTGGCTGGAACGGACCCTGCTGATCCTGACCCTGCTGATCCTGAGGGAGCACAGAGGGCTCAGCCTCTTCCCTGTTGTGTTTGGATCTCTGGCTGATCTCCCAGGAGCCGTTTCCCCTCTCTCTGAGCCTCTCACCTGCTCAGGAGATGCCGCAGCAGTGAGCAGCACCGCTGGCAGCAGGGACAGCACAGCCCAAGCTCAGCTCACAGGGGCTGTGCCCCTCGCTGGGTGCATCTGAATGCACCCCATGTTTTGCTTTCCTGACAGCTCTGGGAAGCTGGCAGGAGAAATCTTCCTGTGTCTCCAGCTGGAGAACTCCGTCAGAACGAGATTTAACAGCGTACCCATGGTTAATCATGAGCAGGAGGCCACTTGGGGAGCTAATACTATTTCTTACTCCAGGGAGATTTTCAGTGTTGATGATCTGTAAAATGTTTGCCTTGGATTTCCTTTAGACCCAGCACGGAGCAGTATCTTATTCCAAAGCTGTGTTTAAGGATGGCCATGAACTTTATTAGGTGTGAGCCCTTCAGTGAGGAAAGCAATCGGATTGTGAGCACTGCAATACCTCGTGCATAGCAAGCAGGCAGCTGGCTCTGAGGAGAGTTTCCTCATGCAGACCTCATCAAAAAATGAAATGAGAAAATAAGTAGACAGGACTAGGCAGGGAATTCTTCTGCCTTTGTGCCCCAAGGGGAGTATATCCAAATTAATAGGCCTTTTCCACTGCTAATGGCTCAGTGAAGATGTGGGAGTCACAGGCCACGTCGTCAGCTGGTGTAAATCAGTGTGTACCTGGAGACAGAGCTGCAACATTCATTTACATTCCTCTTAGCCAGCCCACCTTCCCAGGGCACCAGGATAAGCCAAAAGCAGCTCAGGAGTCCCTGGATCCCACCTGGCTCCCCGTGGGAGCAGTGCACATGGATAGGGATGCTATTCTAAAGCCACCCGGTGTGGTAAAATCCTGACCAATGCACTGGCATTTCCGTGCTCCTCTTTCAGGCTCAGCAATTCCCCGGAGATGAGCTGAAAGAAGATTGGCAGAGGGAAAAAGAAGTGGTGTGACGGAATCAGCAGGCTGGAAAGGACTGGGAAAAGGTGCAAAGGGACCCTGAGGTGTTCACAGGGCAGGAAAAGGGGCATGGGAGAGGAGACAATGAGAGATAAACAGGCAACACGGAGTTTTCCTGTCACACTCCTCTGCGAGGGCAGATTAATCCACCTCCTTCCTCTGGAAAATTCATTAGGCTTTTGTGCCTCCCTCCTCTCCCTGCCAACGTGCTCCAGCTTTGCCCAGGAACAAACCAGTAATTCATGTCCAAGCTCTCTCCTTTTGCAACACCTGTGGAACAACACGGCATCCTCCCACCCCAGCTCTGCTCCTGCTGATGGGCACCAGCATCCTGGCAAAACACAGAGATTCCTGCAGGAATCTGCAGACAAATTGCAGAAATCCTCTGGTGGCACCACAGCTTGGTGTGAGAGCTGACCCACGGACGAGCAGCTCCCCTGGGAATATGAGGGCAGGGGCTCCAGGAGCAGGGTGTGTTCTTCAGTCAGCTTAATTTATCTGTAACTCGAGCCAAAGGAAATTGAAGTGGCCTGTCCCTGCATTCCTTAATTTGCCAATGAACTGGCTATGGAAAGAGATAAGAAGTAAGGGCTGAAATCTTAAAAGAAGCCATTAGGCAAGCACAGAAGCAAAGAGCAGCTGAAATGTATGTTTGTGCACCGATAAGATTCTGAACACTTCTTTCAGCACCTGACAGCCAGAGGTATCAACAAGGTAGACAGATTAAATTCCTACAGGCATTAATTAAAAGGATTCTGATGAGGAGAGAAATTAAGGCCCAAACAAGGAGCAAAAACAACTGTTATTTTGTCCTCAGAGAATGTTTAGCTCCAAGCAAGTGCTGTGGGGGGAAAGAAAGGCTTGTGTGAGATGCAGATGGGAGATGTGGAAACACATCTCCAAAGGGTAAGGGCCACAAGTGAGCTGGAACAAAAATATTGGGATGGCTCTGGTGGTGCTGAAACAGTAATGAAGAGAGATGAAGAGCTGACCACTGTGGGCAGCCTGCAAAAATGGGGATGTGGAAAAGGCAGCAAAATCCCAAAGATTCCTGTGGCCACAGTCTGAGATTGCCAAGACCAAAGAGAGCTGAGTAAAGCATCACCTGTATGCAGCTGCTCTGTGGGAAGAGCTGCAGGAAGGGCACAAGCACAGAGACAGAGGAAGGGGAGCTGCTGGGATCTCTCACAGCGCTCTGTGTGCAGGACTCGGAAAGAGGACAAAAACCTGCTCAGGAATCCTCACCTGCTGCTGGAATCTGCTGGGAGGGGTCTGCGGGAGCTTTGTGCGTGGCTGCCCAAGCAGAGAGCTGTGGGGCAGTGTCCCACGGGGGCCTGAAGACCCCTCCAGGCACAGCTTCTCCCTGACTGCACATGCAGAGACCTGAGAGGAGGAACAACCTTGAGAACCAGACACGAGGTCAGGGACCGGCAGAGCCTGGCAGACCCCTGGTTCCACCACGGACACCAGGCAGGCGGGAGGATTTGAGGTGAGCTGTTTGCCACAGCTTCCCTTCCTAATGAAATAGAAGTGCCCTTCTTCCCTTCATCCTAATCCTTTCCTTTTCCGGTCTAATCTGACCTCCCACAGAGTCTGTGGACTGTTTGTTGGAGCAAACAGGACTTCTCGTGCCTGAAGGATTTGTGGTGCCAGATTCATCATTCCAGCAGCTGCAGTGGTGGCAATTTCACCTCTGCATCCCTGTGACACCCGTGTGGGTGAGCGCTGGCCCAGGAGAAGCCCCAGCTCCCGTGGAATGTGTTGATCCGCGTTTAGCTGCGATCCCGTTTCCTCTGGAAGACACATCCAGCCAAAGCCAGACAGATTCCACCCACCACAAGGCAGCACAGCTGACATCTTGTGGCAGTCCCTCGAGGACACATCTCCAGAAAAAGAATCACACAGCTGCTCATCTCAGCTCCCAAAGTCACCACTTCTCTCCCTGTTTGGTTTTTTCTCCCCCTCTTTTTCTCTCAGTTGCTTTATTTACAGCGTTTTCCTCCCAGCAGGTTGACAGAGCAGCGAATGTTTCGTGGCAGGGAGGGTTGGGTTGGCAAAATCCTCACTCGGGAAACACTGGAGTGGCTCAGGAACACGTCTGGAAAAGCCACGGCCCCATTGTGATGCAGCTGCCACGTGCTAGGGATTAAATAGCAACTTGGAAGTTCACGGGAGTGAAATGTCAGCTCAGGGGTTGATTTCATTCACCTGACATTCCTGTTAATAACAATGCCTAATTAGAAAGGCTTTTAAGCATCCGTTACATTAATTTAACGTGAAAATCTCATGGAGCTTTATTGGAATTTTTTTCCCCTGTAAAATTAACCCTGCAGGCTTGTTACACATGTTTTCATTAGGGACTGTGAGCAGCGGGGATATTTGATGAATTAGAAGCAGCCCCTTAGTCTTTGAGTTTAACTTTGTATTTCAAGTTCTTTTATATTGCTAAAGCCCTGATTTGATCCCCCCCCAGCCCTCCATTAATTTGAAACGTGCCCCAGCCTCCTCACACTGCGGCTGAGGGCTGCAAAGCCGAAGCCACTGCTGCCAATTCCCATGCAAAGCAGATAAAAGCCTGCAGTTCAGAGCCTTTGGTAGCAGCTGGTGCTAATTCTGGTGTGCAGCCCTGCTCTGCTCCGTGGAGCGCGTGCCTCTCACATGGCTCTTTTCCACACTTCCAGCTGCCAAGCTGTCTTTCAGGGAGCTGGAAAGCCACCATGGGGTTGCCCCTTTATTATTTTATTATAATTTTCTTTTTATTATTATTTTAAAATGATTTTATTATTTTGTTATGTTTTTATTATGATTTTATTATTTTATTTTTATTATGTTACCATTTTATCATTTTATTATTTATTAATTAATTATATTCTTGTTTTTATTATGTTATTATTNATTACTTATTTTTATTTTAATCATGTTATTATGCTGTCATTTTATCATTTTATTATTTATTTTTGTTATTTATTATTTGTTATTTTATTTTTATCATGTTACCATTTTATAATTTTATTGTTCATTATGACTTTATTATTTTATTTTTATTATGTCACTATGTTATCATTTTATCATTTTCTTTTATCTCCCTTTCCAAGTGTTCCAGGTGCCACCTTGGCCAGCGCTGAGGCTCCCACCTTTCAGGGCACAAAGTGCTGCAGCAGGGAATACCGCAGGGGCATTTACGGGGGAACAGAGGCTGTTAGGGGCTGTCATCATCCAATTGTTAATAAGGGAATTTAGAAATTCCTCTGCCCCAATTAAGGTGCAAACGAGACCACATGCCAGTGACAATAGTAAGGGTTTTATTTGATGGTAAATGTGAGAGAGAAAGAAAGAAGTAGAAAATAGGTGGTGGGGACAGAAAGAGTGACAGGGACAGAATAAGGACAATATCACCATCCGTGGGTCCCAGGGATGTTCCGTTGATCCTCTCCAGCCGCTCTTGTGGTGCTGAAGGTTCCCCGGCAAGCCCAGGCTCCCATGGGTCTGTATGCTCAGGCCAGGTGGGCATGGCCGGCCATGTGCCCCGCAGGTGGGANCTCACAGGGCTTGGCAGAGAGAGGGCCTGGCACTGCTGATGGCCCCACATCCCAACGCTCCGGCCACGCTCTCCAAGAGCCAGGGGCCCGAGGAACAAGGGTGCTGTGAGTCCCCTTTGAAGGCTTTTCCATGGCTTTGGAGAACAGCCTGAGCTATTTCCAGCACTGGGATTCATTAAACTGTGGCGCTACGTCAGAGTTGGGGCTGCCATTGAACTTCCCAGCTTGGGGGAACACAGAGAGATTTTAATGATGGATCCGCTCGGGGATTGGAGGGGGGAATCTTGAAGGAACAGGAACAAAAATATTTGACTGGCATAAATCCATGGAATTGTTTGATATCCAGTGGAAATCTGACACGAAGCCAAGTCCCCTGTCACATGGATGTGTTACTGAAATTGAACCTAAATGGCAAAAGAATCACGCTGGCACATTAATGGAGGAGAACGCGCACGCCCCCCGTTCTCCTGCAGCCACCACAGGACGCTTTCCCTCGTTACATTTTGCACTGCTGCAGCTTCCCCACATCTACAATTCCCAGCTGATTTCACCCCTCTCCATAGCAAACTACCCTGCTGCCTAATGCACCAGATGTAAGAATATTTCCTGATCACCACAGAGACTTCTCCTCTTATTAAGGCTTTCCCTGGAGTCCCTGCACATTAATATTACCCATCTGTGGTATTTATTCTCTCTCAATATGCAGACACTTATCCTGTCCCTCGTAGTTGTTACTCTGCCAAGCTGTACATAATTAGCTGTTTCGAACCTCTCCTCGTTAATCAGACCCTCTGAACTCGCTGTAGCTCCGATATTGTTGTTGAACTTGCTGAGTTTGTCAGTGCCCATCTCCTAAGGAGGTGTGCAGGACGGAGAGCAGCGTCCCAGCCGTGTCACAGAGGAAAGGAGCGTGGCCTTGTGCCTGCAGTGCCCTCAGCCTTCCCCTGCAGCCGCAGCACAGCTCAACTCTTCCCCTCTCTAATCCTCAGATCCCTTCTGATCATCTTCTGGCTCGCGAGTCCTCCAAGGCTCCGCTGAAGATGATGGAGATCTTTTCTGCCAGCTCGGTGCCCTGCTCCCTCCCTCCTACCACTCATCTCACAGATCAAGTTATTAACTGGGAGCACGATTGGCAGGCAGGGGGAGAGACGCGGATAGGGAATGAAAGGCACGCACAGAATTTGTATGCAAGTTTAGCTCCTCTGCTCACTCTGGCATTGGCATTGCCTCAGAAACTAGTTCAGTTTGCTCCCAGCTGAGAATTTGTTTCTGGAAACCTGTCCTGCCTAATTTCCTACACTTCCCAAAGCTATATCCTTTGAAAAAAAACTCCTCAGCTTCTTTCTCTAACTGCCCTCTACTAAAGAGCTTTTCCTTGATCCTTCCCAGCTGCTCAGAACCTGCTGCCTCCGTTAACCCATTTGTTGCTGGCAGAGGCAAAATCCACCCTCTGCTCTGCATGGGAGCAGACCCGGACCAGAAGCCATCACACCTGATGTGAAACCTCTGCTTGGATTAGTGGGATTTCAGCTGGATAAGATCTGGATGTGAATTTCTATTAGGAGGCTCTTGGCATCTGCTGAGAAAATTTTGGCATCCTCTCCCCAAACTGGTCTGATAAAAGCCACCAGGATTGGAGCTCTGTCTTTTACAGGAGCTGTAAAAGGATCAAGAGTGGTCTGGAAATTCTGCTGTTAGAATAGTTTTGGAATCTGGAATTGGATAAAAAGCACTGCAGCTCGGGCTGCCTGGGTTTCCCCGTCATTTCCATCCTGCTCATGCTGCTGTCTCTCATCCCCGCTGTGGATGCTCTGTGCTGAGATTTCTTAGAGGCTGAATCTCACCACCTGAGCTGCCAACACCTTATCTCAGCAGCTCAGCCAAGCACGGGGACTCGGCACAGGTGACAAAGGCTGAGATGTGGCTGCTAATTGCGTTCGTGCTGCTTTTCCATAGGATGGCAGGGCCTGAGAAGTGACAGACTAAAAAAAGCTTAAACCTAAAAAAAACCCCTGACCCACAGATTACCTAACAAGTCTTCAGTAATTTGGAAAGGGAAATAAAACCTATTTCTGAGTATTTTCCCAAGATCAAGGAAGAAAAGAAGTGTAAGAACATGTCAGAAGCAAAAAATGCTGAGAGGTGAGGGAGTAGCAATAATCCAGAGGCTGAGCTCCTCCTGTGGGATGTAAACCTCTGGGTTCAAGCCCTGCCTGCAGAGCAGGGCTGCTGACACCACGGCAGGACAAATCCCCCTCAGATGGCAGGAGGTGGCTTAGCAGAACCTCCACTCACCAACGACAGGGCTGGGAGAGGCCCTTCCCTCAGAGATCCCACAGGGCCAAGCAGGGCTGGCTTTGAGGGAGACAAAAAGGCCCTTCAGTGCCTGCGTGCCCAGGGGCTGGAGGTGCCCAGGGGCTGGAGGTGCCCAGGTGCGGGATCAGAGCTCTGGGGAGGATGTGAGGGGCTGCTCTGGGGTGATGGCAGCGCCTCGAGTTTGTCAGCGAGCACAGCGGCAGCCCCGGCCCGGCCCAGCTCAGGCCTGTCTTCTCCCAGCAGGCTGGCGAGGGATTTACATAATAACGGGCCTGTTTTAACTTTGCTCCATTGGCTCCTGACAAGATACAATATTTTTGATTAAACAGCTTCCCAGGAAGGAGCTGCTGCCTTAAACCGCTCGCACTTTCTCTGACCCCATGCGATCTCATTAGCGGCCCCCTCAGACATGTCTGATGGCATCTGAAATTCCTCTTTTCCTCTTTGCTCTAATCGAGCTCTTCAGGGTAGGGCAGGGCCCTCCTCACCACCGTGCTGTGTCCTGCAGTTCCTAACCCTGAGCAGGGCATTCCATCAGCCCTTCTCCAACCCCGTCAGCCCTGAGAGGCTTTTCTCCAGCTGCTTCCCTCCCTCACTCCTCCTCCTTTCTTCCCCTATCAGTCCTCGAGCTGCCTTTTCGGTTTCTCTGGATCTCACACCATCTGTCTCTCTCTCCTTGCTGCTGTCCTTTTTTTTCCCCTCCTCAACTGACCAGCCCAACAGAGAGAGAGAAATCTCCCAAGCCAAGGAGACCACGTCCTCCATATATATTTGTGTGACAGTCAGATGCTACGGCGACAAAGATCAAAGGCAGCGGCGAGCTCGACAGAGAGGTTCAATAACAGCACCGAGTTAGACTGATAGGAACAAGGCAAATGGATAGCTCTGATTTCAGTAGATTATTGACTGCACAACAGAGGCAAAAAAAGGCTTCCCAGCAGCATGGCTTAGAGAGGAACTCTTCCCAATGCAACCCAGGCCAGCAAAAGGAGTGAAATAAGGGAGAGGGAGCACTCGGTGGTGTGTCTGCCAGTGCCATCACCTGCGTGAGGAATGGGCCTCCCTGCCAGATGAACCGCTTGGAAAACGGATGGGAAAAGGTGAGACCTGCTCTCAGCTGAGCCTGGAGAGAGCTGGGCTGTGCAGAGAGTTGGGGCACACTCCCATGTAGCTCCCCTGTGATATTTGGGCACCAGAGGAAGAGTCCTGTCTCTCAGAAGAGTTCTGCTGGCGTGGGGACAATGCAGAGCTGTGCAGGATGCTGGGTGGTGTTTGTCCCAGTCTGACTCTAAATACAGGGCACGTCTGATCCACAGCTGATCCTCTGCAGTGGACATATCCTCGCTGCTCTTTAGCCTGTTTAATGTTGGCAACTGAAAATCTATGGGGTGTGCACATGGTTCCCAGAGGAATCTGGGTCAGGACAAGCAATCATCTTTGGTTCTGGTTCTTTACTGCCCTCGGTAAAGATCCCTCAGTGCAGCTAGCACTGCCTTCCCCCACGATCACATTTTGCACACAGATTATTTCCTTACAGCCCTTCTGTGGGAGAGGCAGAAATTGAGATGCAGAGCTCACCCAGAAGAGTTCACCTGCAAAAACATCCTGGAGAGGCTCACAGTGAAAGCTGGGGCGTAAGGGCTGCAAGGGGAGATCAGGTATGAGCCAAAGGGGTGGCAACAAACCCCAAAATCCCCACCAGGTTTGGAGAATCAAGAGCCAGGAAAATTTTTCTTCTTGTGCTGTTCCCCCCGAGCTTTTCCAGCCACACAGGCCAGACCAGCAGCTCAGCTCCAGCCACATCCCTGGGTGTCCCTGAAACACCTGCAGGACCTGCTGAGAACAGCCAGGAAATCACAGGAGAGGCTTCAAATTTGGATTGTGCTTCAGAGCAGGTTTCCTGACAGGGAATGTCCTGGAAACAGCAGGAGGATGGGGGTTGACCTCCAGACAGAGCAGCCAAGCCAGCCCTGAACAGGAGCAACCAGCACAAAGGAGCAAGGATCAAACTGCTTCACCCCAAGACCTGCAAGAAGTGGCAGCATTTAGCAAATATTAAATCAACAAAACCCGCCAGGGAGCTGCTAAAGCATCTCTCTGAGAGCCTGGAAACCTGCAGAGGGGGGTCAGGAGTGATGTGGGGCCATTTAGAGCGTTGAACTGGATTAATTGAAACACCAGCAGGTTGAGAAGTTGGGATGGGGGCATGAATATGGGGTGTGAAGGATATTTCATCTCTCTGCGCTTAATTTTAGCCAATTAGCACCCATCCAGGGAAGGGGGGGAGCTGTTAAGTGCTGAATAACAAGAGTGTGAGCTCAAGTGTGAAGAGGTACAAGCAGGAACAGAGAGCCCCTTTCAGCAGCATCTCTGTCAATATTCAGAGCTGGAAAAACACCGTGAAATTATTTCTCCAGCATTCTGGGAAAGGAAGGAAATCTTACAGTACAAACACACTAATGGGCTACGCAGGGATCTGAAGGAGGATTGGGGAGGTATTAGAGTAGGCTGCATTAGGGGGAAAAAAAATAAGAGCAAGAAAAGAGACAGGATTTTCAGGGAGATTTCATCCAAATCGATTAAGTGAGAAGTGTAAAGGGGCAGCATTCCGTGGGGATGGAGCTGGTAATTGGCCCACGCGAGCCCAAACAGAGAAAAGCACTCAGAATGCAGGCTGGAAGGGGAGCACGTGGCTGCCGCGTTTCCTTCAGTCAGGGGCCAGGAGAGACCACGGGGAGAAAAGTTCCTCCCGTGCTAATCCTGTGCACAAACCTGTGAAGCCTCACTTCTCTTCCTCCTCATCCCTCCCTAAAGATCCCTGCTGCTGCAGCGCCTGGAAAGCAGTGCCAGTGCCAAAGCAGGAGCAGGATTAGCCCGGGAAGCACATCCTGTGTCCCGGGCAGAGTTCCTCGTGTCCCCTGCCTGGCACCCCAGACTGAGCCCTCCGGGGTGGGAACACGCTTTGTGTTCCAAATGTGCTCCAGGTGGAGGGTTCAGGCCCCCGAGGGGAGGGGAGGCAGCACACGAGGTCTCAGCAGCCTCTGCCTCAAACAGAATGGGGAATGAAAAACAGGGACCAGGGTGAGAGCGGGTCCGGAGGGGAACAGACCCCACACAAGGGCTGTGCCAGCGTCAGAGAGAGATTGTCACTCAAATCCTGTGTGCGTGGGATTTGTTCCCTCAGGGAAAGCAAAGAAACCACTCGTTTCTGGGTTTGTGTTTTCCTCTTTTAGGAAAGAAATGCAAACTCAGAGCAAGAGAGGGAAAAAAAGCACCTGAAATGACCAAATCCAGTTTTTAAAATGCACTTTTTGGAAAAAAACAACCTGTGACTCAGAGGGGATTCATTAAAAGCAGCTCCTGACTGTTCTCAAATAACCCCAGTGGACAAACTTTACTTTAAGATAGGACAGGGATGAGGAAGCTGCTCCTGGAAAATGTTTCCTCTGTCTCTATGGGTTCACAGGTAACACTGACTCGGCTCACAGCTCAAGAGCTGGACAAGACTAGAATCATGGGCCTAAGGGAAAAAAATTCTTCTTTCTCACTTGATTATTCTCGATATAAAAATGCTCTGTAAAGTGCAAACCAGACTGGTGGATCCAGCAGCAGCTCCGTGGGGATCCTGATCCTGCCCTGGTGTCCTGGAGAACGGCGAGGGCTCTGCTGGCAGGATCAGGGCTGGATTTTGGCACCTCTGGCTCTAAAATCTCCTAGGGCTGACTGGAAAAAAGCACTGTTTTCACGTGGACCATTTCTGGTTGCATTTTCTGTCAAGTGTTCACGAAATGGGTGATAGAATGTTTGGAAATTATTAACGGGTGTTTTAATGAATGACTAATCAATGCTTCCAGATTACTGTAAAGCCCAAACAGTCAATAGGTTGCTTATAATATTCTGTAATACCTTCTTGCTGACATGCTTATAATCACCTGCTAAATTATGCTCCTCGTGTCTTTAATGCCTATTAATCATTTATTAATCTTTTATAAGCCACTTGCAAATGAAAGCGGAATATAAACCGTGAGATCCCTTCCGTTCTGCCAGCCGTGAGCACCACGTTTTCGGGGGTTTAGGGAAGGATCCATCAAGCAGAGACATGATTTGAGCCCAATCCTAAATCTTTGTGGCTTTCTGGGCCATGGGTAATTCACTACCTTGGGCAGGATTTGAGGGAGAGCGGGACTGGCAAGGGCAGCTGAGAGTTTTGTGGTTCAGGTGATGTCGAAGTGGTGCTCGGAAAAGATGAAATTGTCACGTCCACAAAAGCTTCATGGAGAAAATCCTCGCAGGGAGAGAGAGGGAGGAATTAACTTCAAGGCTTAAAGCAAAGAAAGGGAAAAAAAATCTCCTCTGTGTAAGGACAGAGGATTGAAGCAAATGGACCGCAGGTAGGGGAAAATAACTGAAAATTGGTTCGGGTAATCACAGGAAAATCAAAAGATGCTCCAACACAGAGTATGAGAAAAAGAACTGGTAACACAACACATCCATGTCTCCTCTCAGATAGGACCCACTCTTATCGAAATCTCTCTGTATTTGGGGGATCACACCGGGGTCGCTGGAGCCAGGAGAAGCTCCATCAGCACATCCCGGAGCTGACAGCCAGAGGCTGCCAGGAAAAATCATCCCCAGTTACTGACAACTGCAATTACTCACAACAAGCCCTTTTTAAACACTTTTAGGGAGGAGCTCTGCAGGATGAGTAACGACAGGACCATCCCAACCATCTCAGGCACTCAGGAGCGCTCTGTGCAATCCCTCTCCCATTCCATGCCCTCGGAGCTCACAGAGCCAGCGGCTGCAGGGTCAGCCAGGTGATTTCTCCCAACTGCTGAGGGTTTAAGCAGTGCCTGAGCTGTAAATCTGCCCAGCCCAGCCCCTTCTTCCCTGCCCGCCCAGGGACAGCTTTGCCTTTTGGCTGTTCCTGGTTCTGTCAGCGCCCAGCACTGCCCAACCCATCGAGGTGGGACCACTCAGGGCACCCGGGAGGGTTGGAGGAGCCTCAGGAAAGGCAGGGACACGGAAAAATCACCTGGAGGGCAGGAGAAGCGATGCCCCTGGGTTCATGTGGCTCCCCTGTGCAGATTTCCCAGGGTCTAATAATGGGGCTTCACTCCAAAGACTCCTTTTCCTCAACCTTTCCCTTTCCCTGCTGTCCATTCTCACCAAACACGTGGGAATTTCGCATCTCTGAGCTCTTCAGCCCTTTTTCAAACTTGCTTGAAAGTTATAACAGGTTCTAAAAATTTGTGTACTTGGGGTGTGCCAGGCAGACCCACGTGCACACAAAATGGATGGAAATCCCTCCTTTCCTTTGGGAAAAGCCTTCTGCTCACCCCCAGCCATGGGGAACTGTCTCACTTTTCACCAACGCTCTCAAAGCTGTGCAAGAAGCCACCAAATCCTCGTGTTTCTTGCTGGGCACCAGAGGAGGTTCATGGGGAGGCCCTGGCACAGGGTGCCCAGAGAAGCTGGGGCTGCCCCTGGATCCCTGGAGGTGTCCCAGGCCAGGGTGGGCATTGGGGCTTAGAGCAGCCTGGGATAGGGGAAGGTGTCCCTGCCCATGGAAAGGGGATGGAACAAGATGAGCTTCAAATTCCCTTCCATCCCAACTGCGATTCCATGATTCTGGGATTAAGGAGGTGTCATCCCATGCCACTCCTCCTTGCTCCAGCAGATCCTTGTGGTTGATGCCCTGATTAATTTGCATTAATTTCACTCCCTCATTTCATGCCCTGCTCCTTTCTCTCCTCAGGGCTGGTTTTGGGTGCTCTGCTGCGTCACATCCTGAAGACGTGTGCTTGGAGGAGAAAACACTGCAAGGAGGAGAAGAAATTCGAGCCTAAATTAAAAAGAAAACATAAAAATAATAAACTACAATCCCCTAGATCAGTATGCCTGTCATTTTAGTGGCACTAAATACATTAAAATGGGATCTGCACACCAACTTAATTAAATGAGCCAATTGGAAGTTGCTGCCAAGTATTAGTTTAAGGTAGAAAATACACTTATTGTGGAGCTTATGCAGATTGAATTTGAGGGGCCTTGCGGGAAATGTGAAGCATTTTTTTTGGGGGGGAAGACTCACAGTTTGGAAATTTATTGCAGCGATCTGAATTCTGTTTCATCCTGAGTGTCAAGCACAATCACAGTTGGAAGAAGTCTCTTGGCTGCTTCCCAGGACACAACATCCCTTGGAAATTGATCTTTTCTTCCGAAGTGCTGCGGAAACGGATCCGGCTCTGCGTGCCCGGGGGCAGGGGATGTGGTTCTGGCCACCAAGGAGGCGTTCCAGGCTCTGGGAACATGAAATGGGAGCTGATATTTGGTGTCCAGTGTCACTGTGGGTGCCGTTGGCAGCTGCACTGTGATTACTGGAATTCATCACGGATTCCGGGCTTTCCTGAGCCGCGCGACGCCGCAATCAGGAATTAGTCGAGGAGCAGAACAATTGATTTGAAGCTATTTCCGTAAATCAAACCGCCCGTTTCAGCTCGCTGACGGCCTCACCCGGGGCTGTGTCACCTCACTGGCACGGCAGGAGCACAAGGATGCTCCAAGCTGAAGAAAAAAAGTGATTCCAAGGCAAACCCGTGGAGCTGGACTCGGATTTTTCCCCGAATAAAATTAAACCACTTTGCCTCTGCGTTTTCTGAGACATTTCTTTGACCCAGAATGAAACGAATTATTATTTTTCAGTGATGTATTTTAAGATGTGAGTGTGGTATTTTAATGGGAATCTAGCAGGCTTTTAAATGCGTTATTCCAAACTGATGAGAGGAAATGTTTCACTTCTCAAATATCAGAGCCTTTGATTTTTTATTTTTTTTTTCCCTGATGTTTCTTTTCTACTCCACTTTGAAAAGAATAATTTGGGGAAATCAGCGTGGATTCAAACATTTTACTAAAGTCTTCATCTGATGTAATTTTTCTCAAATTTCAGTGTTTTGATAACATTTCAAAACTGGGAGACTGGTAGGTCAAAATCAAGGGGAAAAAATCTCTGCGGTGCTTTTTTCCCTCATGTTCTTCATTACGTGGCCGTTTGTAATCCTCACTTGGAGGAAGTTTTGAATGAAAGCCTCGCTCTGAGCTGCCTGAGACGAGCGAGCAGCGATGCCCCTTTTAGACAGAGAGGAATTAGGGATGGCTCAGCTCCTCGGAGCAGAGTGCTTCTGACACGGATTTTGGCGGATCCGTGCTGTCTGCAGCCGTGGGAACCAGGGAGGCATCTCGGGAACAGCCTTCCCCAGAGCTCCCGAGCACCTTGTCAGGCGGAGGAAATCACTGTGACGCTTATTTGGGAGGAATAACTCGCACACTTGGCTCCTGCTCTGGCAGTGTCGCTCCCAGCCTCTGCTCAGCTCTGCCCGACTCTCATCAGACACCCAGAGGTTACAGAGCTCTGCTGCTCCTAATTAATCCCGGCCTGAGCCTGGCAGATGCTTTAACGAGCACAGCTCGCTCGGGCTGAGCCACAGCTCAGTGCCACAGCAGGGTCCCAGTGCCACAGCAGGGTCCCGGTGCCAGGGGGTGGCAGGGTGGTCTGAGGGTGCCACAGGCACCAGCCCACTTAGCACTGGTCACACTGGGGAGGATGGGCTGAGGGTGCTGCAGCCACCAGCCCAGTTAGCACTGGTCACACTGGGGAGGATGGGCTGCTCAGGTCACTGCCAGGGAGCTCAGGGGTGACCCTGCTGCTGAGGGCTCGGAGGGGGCTGTTGGGATGAAGTTTCCAGCAGGGTCCAGGCGAATTTTAATGGGACTTGAAAGGTCAAAACTGAGCTCCAGACACTCCATGGCTGTGCAGGACATGTCAAGAGCTGGGGTTTGGCTCATCTTCTCTCCGTGAGGCAGCTGAGTTATCCCACTGTGGCAAAGCCAGCTTGGAGATTTCTGCTGATCTCTGCTCAGGCTGAGCCTGCTCCTCACCTCACTGACAGGAGCTCAGCCCAGACTGACCCATCCTCCCCTAACCCGCTAAAAAACCCACAGAGCAAGGAAGTCTGGCCTCACAGGGATGTTGGGAAGGCCAGCAGCACGGCCAGGGAGAGCAGTCAGCAGCCAGGCCGGGCTGTTGGGCTGGATGTGCATCACACCCAGAGCTGGCTCTGCCAGGGACAAGCCATCCAGCACAGGGACTCTGCCCAGCTGCCCTCCCACTGCTCACCACTGGCTGAGTGCTCTGCAGCTCTCTCCCTTTTCGTCTCACAGTGCTCTGTCCCAGCATCTATTCATGCTACAGGACCCAGTTTATAAAGGAATAGAAGGAATTTCCGTCTGTGACATCTCCTTGTCCCTTTGCTCCAATCCATCTCTCCTCCCAGGTGGACGGGAGTTATCAGGCTAAACACAGACTTCATGTTTACCCTGCTCAAGTCACCTTGGGAGTCTCAAAAGCCCCTGTCACTGCTGGCAGAGACAGGAGAGTGATGTCTCTCCTCTAAAGTGGGCACCAGCAGCTGGACACACGAATCAAAGTGCTCGCTTTTCTCTCCAGAGTACCCAGGGAGTGTGAGCAGATGGATCTCCTCTCCTCTCCTCTCCTCTCCTGCCTGTTCTCTCTTCCCCTCTTTGCTCCTCTTTTCCCTCACTAAGCCCCACTGGACACACACTCCCAGCACTGAGATGTTATCTTTATTCCATTGTCAGCTGACCCCTCGAGGAAAACCCAACTTCAAGCCAGCTGCCAAAGCAGAAGCTCAGCTCTGAACCTAGCTCTGCTAGCCCAAGCAGCTCAGAGTATTTGCTGTAACTGCTTCTGCTGATGAATGGTTTCTCTGCTTGCTGTGGGTGAGTGAGCACCACTGCTCACTGCAGCCCCTCGGAGAACGTGCAGGGAAGCTGTCAGATTGTGCACTGACCTTTCAGCAAACACGTGTGCCAGGAAATACCAGCCAGGCTGCCAATGCTAAACGAGTCACAGCCAGCCCTGCATTTCCTATTACCCCAAAGTCCTTCAGCCTCAATCCCGAGCCCAGCCCTGCATCTGCAGTCATTGCTATTCCGGGTCCTTCTCTTCCATGCTGGACTGCAGGGGCTTGTCCAGCCTGGACAGGGTGACTTTCTGAGCTGGCTGCTGTCACAGCTGCCACCAGCTCCACCACAGAGGTGACCAGTGCAGAACAGCACAATACTCCCAGGAAAGCCCATCCATATCATCCAATGTCACTCAACATCGTGTACTTTTCCAAGACCTGCTATAGCCAAGGACTCTGCTCTCTCTCCTGGAAAACTTGCCCAAAGTCTTCCTTGGATTTTCCATCACTGCCTCAGAGAGTTAGGTTAACATGGACCCACATGGACTGCAGAGCATCCCACAGAGGGGAACTGCACGCGAGACATTTTCCCAGCACTTGGAGAGCTGCAGACATTCCCCCATCTGTGAGTCATTATGGGATGTACCTCACTGCAGAGTCCCAGCCCATCCCAGGACATGTGCAGGTCTCTCCCAGACCTGTCTGTTAAGCCAGGTGTCATGTTATACCCATTCCATGCTATATTCCAGTGTCAGGAATTCTATCCCTATGGACTTAACGTAGCCAAGGAGTGGCTTGACATGCACAAAGGGAGCAAACCCACTCAGAGTAGAGCTGGCAGTGAATTTTGATGCAGCTTTTTAAACCTCTAAGCCAGTCTCATTTCCCACCTTTCTATGCTTTGGGTGATCAGATTGGCTGGGAAAAAAAAGCAGGACCAAAGATGAGGATGAGATTTTGGAGATGGTTCCCTCATTCGACCTCTGTGTGGCACCTGTTGCCGCTCCCTTTGTTTGTCACAGAGGATGTTTTATTGATGGCATCTCCCCCCTGCTGGCACTCGTTGGGATTCCAGGCACTCCTTGGCCCGGCTGAGATCTCAGTCCCAGCCTCCCTCTCACGGCTGGGCCTGACCTTCTCCGTGTGGGATGGAATAACAATCACACAAGGGACGGGAGCTGCCTTCTACAAAGGGTGGGTGTGAACCTGGAGAGTTCCCTGCCTCCCCTCTCCGCTCCATCCATCCACGTGTGGCTCCCAGGACATTCCCAGCAGGGAATGCACGTGCAGAGACAGAGCCAGCATTGCTGACCACAGAACCTGCAGAAAGCCCTGGATGTGGGACATCCAACAATCTCCTGGGAAAACAGAAGCCAGCAGCAACATCCAGCACAGCTCCCAGCCCTGGATCTCCACTCACCAATTAGATTTCCTCCCCCAGCTCGCAGAGGGAAAGGTAGAGAGGAAATGCCAGCTGCTGTTGGGCACGCAGAACAGACTGGGTGTGTGTGCTTAAAGCACTAATAACAGCCTTCCTGCTGAAGGAGGGAAAAGACTTTCTCTTAATCCCTCCTTGCATCAGTAATCAGAGAGACGAGCAGATGGTGCCAGAAATGCAGGAATTTGCCCATTAAAGTAACTTCAGAGCCGATGACTTAGCACCAGGAAACAAACACCTTCAGGAGAGCCCCACTCCAGCAGGGAACAGGGGCTGCTGCCACGAGGAAATGGGAACTGCCTTGGAGTGACCCAGCCCCAAGGAACGACCCAGCCCCAAGGAATGACCCAGCCCCAAGGAACGACCCAGC
>VZRS01011058.1:101229-238242 GCA_013398055.1 Ifrita kowaldi
CCCGGGGCTCTCCTCTCTCTCTGTGCCCCTGCAGCACCCGGGGCTCTCCTCTCCTCTCCTCTCTCCCTGTGCCCCTGCAGCACCCGGGGCTCTCCTCTCCTCTCTCCCTGTGCCCCTGCAGCACCCGGGGCTCTCCTCTCTGCCTGTGCAGCGCACCCAGCAGGGCTGCAGCACGGTCAGAAGGTGCCTGCAGCCCAAGGCTGGCAGTAATTAGCACCGGCCATGGGCCGCAGCTCCAGGCTGCTCGCATCAGCTGTCAGCTCCACGGCCAGGATCCGCGGCTCTGGCCAGACAGCCCCTCCCAGGACGAGAACCGGGGCTGCAGAACAGGGGGTGACTTGTGGCAACCAGATGGAGATGTGTAAACACACAAACACCACTTTGTCCAGGGGCTACAGTTTTCCTCACTCCCTCCAAAGGAACAGTCCATTTTTAGCAAAAGCCTTCCTGCAGACACATTTCTCATTGCCCTTCCAGTCTCAGGCTTTATTTTCCTTTCTCCCTGTGCTGTGGCCAGGGGATATTTTCCACATGTCCTTCACTCCACACCCCACAGGCCGTGCACGGCTGGTACCTTGTACCTCACACTGAGATCGTGCTTTCCCTACAGCTCTCTCCATCTTTTCCCGGCTCCACAGGGAATTCTCATTAATCATATTTGGTGCGAGGGTCACTTCCTGACCCAGCTGCCCACAGCCACTCACTGTGTGATGAGGCATTAACGCTTCTGTTCAGGGCTGGTGCCCTGAGGGGCTCCTGAGATGGAAGAAAACTCCTGTGCACACCAGGGTAACTCTCGGATTAAAAGGAGAAATCAAAAGAGCCAGATTTGGACTTGTTTACAGACACTGCTTGCTCCTGCAGGAGGTATTGAAGGCATGACTGCCTGGTGAAGTTAAAACCTTTAGCCTCCAACTCCAAATCCTCCAGGAGGGGCGTGATCTCTGAAAAATCCCACCTGGAGGCTGCAGAGCAGCACAGGTGAACTCGCTGTTCTGAAGCACCTTTGGTGCAGGAGTGCAGAGCCCTCCTGGAGACCTCAGCACAGAGAGCCACGGGGTCCCAGTCATTTGCCTTCCCCGAGTGCTGCTCCCAGTTCATCTTGTGCTGGAGATGAGCTCTGAAGTACCAATCATGCAAAAATCGACTTTATGTTTGAAGGACAAATGCAAAGTCTCTCTTAATGTCCTTTTATAACCCACACTCCATCACACCTGACACAACCACTCCTGTCAAATATTGTCGTTTAAATAGTGCTGTTGGTAAATGATAAATACATTTGGATAACCTTGCACCCTGGAGAGAAGAGGGTGCCCTGGATTTATTGCTACGGTGTTTAATATTGCTTTATTTTGGCCAAAGAGAAATACTGGAGATGTTCATAAAGCTGAACCCTGTAAATCAATAAAGACATTCTTGGTGAATCTGATTTTTAGTTGGGAAAGATTTTAGCTGCATTGCTAAGAGGTGCAGGGGAGTGGAAGCTGGTTTTTTCCCAAAATGAAAAAAGCAGGGCATGAAGTGCTTCCTGCTCCAGGTGCCCAGAGGTGGGAAGGCTGCTGGCCTGGAATATCTCCCCACAGGTTGTGAAACCCCCCTGGTGTGCAGAGGCAGCAGGGAAAAGCACCTGAAGCAGGGGAATCCTTCCAGAACACACCTCTGAGCTGGCCTGAATTCCTGTGTGGGCAGCTCTGGGATGACCCCACCTCGCAGGGCAGGATGGCCTCGCTGTGCAGTTCAGAAGGTGAAAATAAGATTGTAAATGTGATTGACCCAGAGCTGAGCATGTGATGACCCAGGGAGCAGAGGCCTTGGCAAGACTATCCCAGAAAGTAGCAGGGAAGTTTCTGCCTGTGTTCCTACAGCTTGTTTATGTTGGGATTCTGCTGCTTGCTTCTTTGAACTGCCTCGATTGTGAAGGTTTGTTGATGGGTTTTTTTGTTGTTTCTCTAATAAGCTGTGTACTGCAATTTATTCTGTATCACAGAAATGTCTCTGAAAGACAACTCATGCACAGAATTACTCAGATGTACATCCCATCCTGCAGAGAGGAACAATGATCGTGCCAGTGCAGCAGAGCCTGCGGAAAGCTGTAACGAGGCTGCTGGAAACGACAAGAGGAAGGTTAGATGAGCTATAGAAACAAAAGCCAGAGCCTCTGATCAAAGAATCGAATTAGAGACAAGAAAGCAAGAGAGAGCTGGCTGACAGTCAAGCAGCCACCATGTGGGACTGGCAGAACACAATTTAATCTGTCTTTGCTTCAGCTGTCCAGCCATAAAATGGCTGTTGGCCACCTTGCCCAGTGAGTCCATGGGAGGCTGGGGTCAGACGGCCTCTCAGGAGGTGTCTGCACTCTTCCCAGCCAAGTGGATCCTGTATTGCTATGAAGGTAAATAAAGGTGAAACTCTTGAACACAGGCACGGTGAAATCAAATTTCTAAATTATTTTGTATTTCACTCTTCACTGCCTGGGAGCTCTTGCTGAAGCTTTTGCAACTGTGGAGAGGTTCTGGACCTTTTTCTCCAGCTGAAGGTTGGAACTAGGGCCTTTGAGCCTTGGAAGGGCCCTTTCCTCTTCCTCGCCCCTACTTCTGTGAGATTTGTCTGGACATCATCCCTTTCAAGGCCATTACTACTCCACCAAACAGGGCTGGAATTGGCTGAGATGTGCAGAAGTTGGGGAGTCAAAGCACCTGCAGCTGCACAACCCATTTCCAGGGAAAACAAACCCAAAATCAAGCTGGCTGGAGCAAAGCCAAACCAACTGTCTCATCTCAATCAGCAGATCAGTTTCTGTCTGAGCAGTCCTGTCTCCTTTCCCGCACAGTTTAAGTCCAAGGGAAATTATATCAAATGAGAGACAATCTGATTTTGATTTTTTATTCTGTCTCTGTCACCTTTGCTGTCTTAATACCCCAAGGGCCCAGTGGCTGCAGGCTGAGACTGAAATATTTAAATGGCATCTGAAACACAAATATTAACAGGGAGAGGAACTATTCCCTGGAAGAGCTGACCAAAGAGCAGGGCTAATTCTCCACCACTTAGATCCAAACCAGGAGAGCACAGGAGGAACCACAGCTTGTTAGACTCAGTGCAGAGGTCAGTCACTGTGTTTTTCTGGGCTGGAGAAGTGCAAGAGGCCAGAGCAGAGCAGCCCACAGGTTCTTTGTGACCAGAGAACCCCCAGGAGTGACTCTGGCTCACACAAAGTCTCCGCTGCACCTGGCACCAGCCCTGCAGAGGAACCTGCACCACTCTCGGGGGTTATTTAAGAAATACACACTAGAACAGCACAGGACTAGAATTTCAAGCCAAGCCTGCATCATTTACAGCAACACCTCCAGTTTGACCACAGGGGTTTCCAGATAACAAAACAAAAGCCTTTATCATCCTGTGCTCTTAAAAAATTCACCTGGAAGTGAATCCCTCCTGGCTGCCCAGATTTCCAGGGGTGCAGAACCTTGTTCCCCTGCGATCTCAGGGTGATGGCTCTGCCTGTGACAGGGGGACATTTGGCTGGGCACAGCTGCCATTGCCCAGCTTTCCAGGGACACAGAACCTTGTTCCCTCATAGTCTGAGGACTGTGCCTGTGACAGGGGGACATTTGGCTGGGCACAGCTGCCATTGCCCAGCTTTCCAGGGACGCAGAACCTTGTTCCCCATGGTCTCAGGGTGATGGCTGTGCCTGTGACACAGGGATGTGTGGCTGGGCACAGCTGCCATTGCCCAGCCTTCCATGGGTGCAGAACCTTGTTCCCCATGGTCTCAGGGTGATGGCTGTGCCTGTGACAGGGGGATGTTTGGCTGGGCACAGCTGCCACTGCCCAGCTTTCCAGGGACACAGAACCTTGTTCCCTCGTAGTCTCAGGGTGATGGCTGTGCCTGTGGCAGGGGGATGTGTGGCTGGGCACAGCTGCCACTGCCCAGCTTTCCAGGGACACAGAACCTTGTTCCCCGTGGTCTCAGGGTGATGGCTGTGCCTGTGACAGGGGGACATTTGGCTGGGCACAGCTGCCATTCACACCCAGGGGCCTGGCACTCCACGTGTTAATGCAGATCCACTGGAGCCCATTCATCGATGCTGATAGGAGTCCACGAGCTCCTTAACCCCTGTCCAGCGCTGTCAGGCTGAATAGATGGTTTGCCCTCGTGTTTGCAGCTTTCACTGCCTTGTCACAGAATATCTCCAGGGGCCAGAGGCCACACCACAGCTCCCATCAATCCAGCTGCGTGCTCTGCCGGGCTGCATTAGCCCTTTCTGTCTCTGTCAGGCTCGGGGAGGCAGGCAGGGATGTTTACTGATATCCCCAGCACAGTCAATCTCGGAGCCAGCTCGGCTCTGTGACCCCTCTCTTCACAAATCACATTGGTTGAAGGCTATAATTATGGGTTATAATTAGAAGTGGAGCTTCATTTAATGGAGGCAGCAACGTGTCAGGTGTCCCCAGAGTCCACCAAGCTGCGAGCTACGATTCCCCCTCGCTCCCCTCAGCTGCTGCTGCTGGTTTGGAGCACATCAAATGCCTGCTGAGCTTGAGGGTGACCTAGAGGATGATCTTGCTTCAGATGTCGTATCCCCAGCTAAGAAGTCAAGCTCTAAACAGGAATTTAGCTCATCATTGCACCTGCCAGATCTTACAGGACAATGGAGTGGATCCACTGGCTCTCAATGATTCCCACAGGAGGATCCCTCCCTTTTCCTAGCAAACCTGTCCAACTCCAAAGAACACGCACTGGATGCACTTTTACTCCCTTCCCAGATCACAAATTGAAGCAGAAATGAACATGTGGTAGAGAAAATTCCCATCTATATGAAGGCATGGAAGATGATCCAGTCTTTGTTACATTTATTGTTCTGAGAGAGGTTTGTTCTACCTCCCAATAACTCTCCAGTAGGAAACAAACTCTGGAGAAGATTCAGGGGACCTCTTGATCATCCTAAACCTTTTATGTCCTGGTAGATTCCAAAGCCAACCTCTTCTGGACTATCAGCACTATGACAACAAGGTATTGCCATGGAGCAGGATTAAAATCCAAAGCAGAAAAGCACAAAAACTACCCGGGAGAAAGAAAACAACACACAAACCTAGTGAGGACAAGCTCCTGCTGCTCTGCACTGCCCAAGTGGCCAGCTCTGTGTCACCAGGGTGCAATGACAGCCCTTGGCAGCCTTTGGGTGCAGGAAATCCTCGGCCTTCCTGCAGACTGTGGAAAAAGCCAGCAGGGTCTTTGTTGTGAGATGACTGCAGGACACAAGGAGTCAAGATCATTTCTCATCAAGTGAAAGAAGTGAAGAGCACATTCCAAATTCAATTGGTGTCAACAGGAATTCAGCTCCTCTTCAGGCACTCAAAGCACTGAAACTGCACCAGGAATTTGCTCTGCAGCCTGGGCAAGGAGCTGAGAAAGGTGACATATTCAAGTCTCAACAAGGGGATGAGAATACCACTTCCTATTTGGAAATCTTTGGGGTGTCTCTGGAAAAACACAATGAGAGAAATTCAAAAGAGCACTCCCTGTACCTTGGAGTTGCTTTTGCTTTTTGTGCCTCTGAGAAGAAACCACCAAGGGAAGAAATAGAGCCACGACTGCCAGAGTGAGGTTCCCAAGGGCTCTCTCATAAGCACTTGAGTGGTGGCACCTGAAAATGAGAAGAACACGCTGGGAAGAACCAAACCCAGCCAAGGTGTTTCACAAGAGACCTGTCCTGCTCTGATGAAATCATTCCAGCCAGCACTGGCCCCCAGTCAAAGGGGAATTTTGGAAGCAGCTTCTCAAGCATTTTGTGTGATAATCTGGCTCTCTTTCTCTCACCCTGACAGAGCAGAGACTGGAGAAAATGATGAGGATTTTATAGCTCTCTGCGGTAAGCAGTTAATAACTCTCTGAGGCGATAGATCTGGGCTCCACTGCAGGGCTGGAATAATTCACAATAAAATATGACTTTTCATTTGTCACCTTGACACTTAATAAATACTTCCTGGTGAAGCCCGGGGAAGAGGGAGAGAAGGGAGACGGGGGACAGCCCACACCTGTGGTCACCAGGTGCTTTCAGTGAACGTGGCACATGGGGAAGGATGGTGAGAGACCAACCAGCAAACACAGGCCTGGGAGCTGGTGGGGGAACAGGGTGAGGAGGCTTCAGCTTAATGGGGATTTTTTTGTTCATGACCATCCTAAGAGCCCCTTCTGAACCAGGCTGGGCCTCTCTGGACATTGATGTTTCTAGCAGTGATAACAGTGGTTGAAGGGTGCAAATGCTGAGACAAAATGGTGTGTGGCCCTTTCTCCTCTCTTGTGCTGCCATCATCCCACTGTCCCCACACGAGGAGGGCTGGAGCATCCCAAAATCTCTGTGCTGCTGGCCCTGTGTGCCAAGATGCTCCTGCAGCTGCCTTTGCTTGGGAATGGAGGTGCCTCACGGCCGTACATCCTGCTGTCGCTGCAGAGAGGCAGCAAAACATCGTCTGTGTACTCCGGGAAAAGAAATAAACCCGAGGCAGAAACTTGTCTGGAGAGAACCAACAACAGTTTGCCTGGGGCAGTCTCGGAGTTCTGCAGCACAAGGATCAGCCTTGCCAAGAAAGTGTCTTTGCTTCCCCTGCAAGCGTGAGGGATTCTCACTGAGGTGCCACCTGAGAGCTGGGACGGGGCCTCCAAATCTCACCTGGCCCCAGAAGGAAGGGGAGCTCACCTTCAGAAAATGTGAAATCAGTGAGCACCTCTGGCAGGAGCTGCTGTTTGCTGCCAGCCCTCCAGAAATCCCAGTGGCCTCCCAGGTGAGCAGCAGTGCCCAGGTTTGCTACATGGGAGAAACCTGCATCCCCTTGGAGTTTCCCTCTGCTGGATTCCCTTTGCCTTGAGCTGTCAGTGGAGACAGCACAGACACCAGCCTTAGTGAAGAAACACAGCTCCCCAGGACATACAGAACCAGGGAGATTGCTGGGAACATGATTTGCCCGTGGCTCCTTTGCAGAGTCTTTCCACTGCCTCCCGTCTTCTTGAACATCTTTTTATCTCCACAGATGCCACTTCTTTCTCAGTCCTTTGCATCCACACACTCATTATGATCAATGGAAGAGGCTCTTGGCTTCCCCCGCTCCGAACAGGCCTTCACACAAAGCCCTGATGGACACAGAGCCCTGGAGGTGCCCAGCTCCCTTTTCCCTCCGTGGCTGTGTCCTGGTTTGGATGAGGAGCTCATCCTTACAGCAGGGAGGTGAGAATGTTGCTGTATTGCTCTAAACAGTCTGGAAGTGTTTTAGCAACACAGGCAACCAACAAACATTATCCTGTGCACAATATCGACTCAGTTAATTGGCAAGTGAGGTGTTGGACTGGCCTCCTGCTTGGCTTCAATTGTGGATGCACCGAGCTCTCTCTCTGCTCATCACACTGTCAGTGGGAAAGGCTCCACACAGGGTAATCACAGCCTGCTGCAAACTCGGTGCTCAGGAAAGCTGCAAATCAAAAGAAAATAGCAGACAAACACCGAGGGGACATGGAAGGAGGGGTGGAGGGGGCCAAACTGGAGAACACGGGCAAACTCGCAGCCTGCAATTGTAGCTGCTCCTTCTGGGAGCAGGTGAGTTCCTGAGGAACTTCTTTGAGTTGGTTTGAGGCTTGTGTTTGGTGGCTCCAGGCAGACCCCGATGAAATGCAGAGGAAGAGGAGAGCTGAGGACCTGCAGGAGGGAGTTTCCTTGTTGTTCAGCTAACGGGAGAGGGGACAGCTGGTGCTAGAGAGCAGCAAACTAGGGAAGAAAGGCAATGTTCTGCCTCTGCCTTCTCACATAACCTCAGGCAAGTCACAGGTACTTCCTTTGCCACTGCTCCCACATGGCAAACGAGCACTGTGGTCTCTCCTATGCCTCTCCTGCTGTTACTGCTTAAGGACCAGATTTTCTAAGGCAATTTGCACCCCTGAGAATGCATGTGTGTGCCCAGAAGTATTTAAAATTGTTCTAAGCAATTATGTGCCTAACTCGCTTGGGTCTTGTCCCATTTCAGCGCAGCCTCAGGCATTGAAATGCCTCTGCAATTCTGACCCTTGGACTCTTTGAAGCAGCAAATTGTCTCTTGCTATGAGTGTCTGTATAATTGTGAGTGTCTGTGGATGCACGTACTCACATCACTGTCTTATGATGGCACAAGGAACCCAGGAGCTCCAAAGCCAAAAGCCATCCCCAGGAGGTCTCACTTTGCAGGTTCTTATTGCAGGTGCAATATCAGCTCAGCTACAAAACTGTGGAGCTGATTCTGTTCCCACTTTGCACCCAGGCCATGCGAGACTGTGCCTGTTCCTGCCTCAGGAGCTGGGCAGAGCTGATGGATGGCCCTGGTGGTTGGTTGCTCTCTGGGAGGGGTTCTCAGAGTCACAGAGCAGCACGAGGGGAGGCAAATAAACTGGGAACCTCTTCATCAGGTTACCATGAACGTGGAGAGACAAAAAGCTGTAAGAACTGTGGCTGGTAGCGGGGGTTAATGCACCAGCTCCTCACTTCCCCTGCAGACAGGCATTGAACTCACAGCAGCCAGGAAATCCTACACATTCGGAGATCACATCCTTGGTGGCAGTGGTGTCACATCAGAGAAGCACAGGGCAGCCTGGCCACTGGGGACAAGGCTGCTCTCCATCATATCGATTCCACTGAACAACTCTTCCCCAGCTCCAGACGTGCCAGGAAGTGTGGGGGGCTCAGGGCAGTGCAAACTCACTGCTCAGCCCTGACAGCTGCCTGGGCTCGGGTCTGTTTGCTAGGCAGGCATTTGGACAGGAGTGTCAGCCTTTCTGTAAAGCTCTTGTTCAGAGAGGATGACAAAGAGGGGGGAAAGGCACGTGGGTGAGAACAATCCCTAGTGCTGGAGCCAGGCCACGAGGCTGGCAGGTGTATTTCATGCACATGTCACTTCCAAACTGGAAAGCTGCAAACTGAATTTGTTAGCACAGGGCTTACTGTGCCTTTGTGCATGCTGTGTGTAACCCCAGCCCCCAGGTTCGGCTGGAGAACAGACATTTCCATTAGCAGTGCTTAAAACTCGGCTCTGTCAGCACTTCCACCGCACGTCTGGAGGAGTTAACTCCCCATAAAGCACCCGCTCCCAGCTGGAACACAGCACACAAGAGGGGGAGATAGATCTGCATAAGTCCCATTAGCGCTTAACGTTCTTATCTCTGGGGCCCCGTAGTTGGAAAACACCTCCCCAGCTCAGTGCAGGAGCCAGCATCCTTCCCAGATTTATTCTGCAGACATTTGGCTGGGGATTTTACTTAAGGTTTAACTCGATTGGCAGACGTTGTTTTTCCGGGTGGCTTCTGTTCCAGCTCTAGGTTTCTGTAAAGCAGCTCTGAGATGCATTGGCAGAGTGTGTTGGGTGTTAATTACCAGCTACAAGCACAGCCTCAAATGCAGAAGGATTTTTTCATTCACAATCTGGCATGGAATAACAAGGAGAGCAACAGGTTGTGGAGAAGAGAGTTATCTTCTTACCTGCCTCCAAAGTGGATGAGAGTCTGGGAGCCAGGTAGGGAGAGCAAGGTCTGTGCCAGGGCAGCAGGGAGGGATAGATTTAGGGGAAGACTAAAGTTTAGTCCAACTGAACACAGTTTCATGTGTGTGATCATCTGCTGCAGGATGAGCTGCACACTGGAACACTATGGAAACCCATCCAGGGAATCCGGGATGCTACAAATCCATGCAGAGCCACTGCAGATGTTCCAAGATCCTGGCTCCCTGTATTTATAACCCTCAGTGCATACATTCCCTAGATCCACCACCTGCAGGCCAGGGAAATTTGGGAAGGCAGTACCTCAGATGAACTTCTGTCTGAAGGAACAGAGGATCCATCCATACAGGAGCGATGTGAGAGCTCAGCCTGGCTCGCAGCAGAGAGGGAGCTGCTCCAATTTCAGGCACAGAGAGGAAGGCGAGGAACAACCACAGCACTTTATCTACCAAATATTTCCGTGTCTCACACGAAATTGGATTTTCTCAGAGCCTGCATCTCCCTCCCCAGGAGTCAAGGTTGGAAACATCCTTCTGAGAAACACCGACGAAGGCAAAGAGAAACGCAGAGATATTTCAGCATCACTGGGTGGGGGGGTATCAAGGCTGCAGCAGAATTTCTCCCTCCTCTCACTCCTATCCCTATCTCCAAAGCTCTTGATATTGTGCAGAGCCCAGCACCTTGTGAACCCTGGAGCAGAAAATAAACAGGGAGCAGTGCCAGCAACAAGATTCTTATTAGAGATCCCTCATGTCCACGTCTTGGAGCAGGCAGAGACAAACCTGGGAGCCTGCCAGCACACGGGGAAGGCTTTTCTTGAGATCCTGGCTGGATGTTGAACTTCCCCTCCCTTTGCCAGTGTGATTGCTACCTAGGAGCAGAGAACACACCATTTCTGCCTTGCTTTGGGGAGGTCTCTTCCCGAGGGCAGCAGGGGAGAGAGGGAGGGGGGAGAATTAGGTATTTATGTTGGGAAGCCTCACAAAACCTTTGTTCAGGCTGTGGGGGATGAGCTTTCCATGGTCCTGCTGAGCACTCAGAGCTGTTTGAAATCTTGGTGCTCAGTGCAGGATTGATGTGAATAAAACCATGGGCAAAGAACAGGAGCCCCAGAAGGAAATAAGGTTTGTGTCTTAGAGCAGTGCATTAGAAATAACCAGGCTGGAGGGAACTTCCAGTGTGTGAGGAGCTGGCCAAGGGACAAGCTCTGCTCCAAGGAGCCTGAATCCAACCAGCTGAGACAGGGCAGGGCGACAGGCAAAAGGAAACCCCAGAAATCCAGCAGTGCAAAGAGTAGGGAGAGCCCTGAGTGATCCACTCCAACCTCCACACTCGAGCCCAAGCAGGATTCAATCCAATGCATTACCAGGAAGAGGAACATTTAAGAAGAAACTTCTCAATTACCATTAACTAATTAAATGACCCTCTTTGAGACACAGGTGTTAGAAGATGGAAAGTATCATTTTTTGGGAAGAAATAAACTCAGTCCCTGTCCTCAGTGTCAGTTTCTGAGCTGGATTTTTCTCCCTGCAGCTCCAGGTCTCCTGAACTTTGCTGGGGATGCTGCCTATTTTTAACCTGCCTTGGCACTTGTGTTATCGTTCATGTCAGAATGAGGCCAGGTAATAAATATATCTTGCCACCAAAACTCCTCAGATTTTGTTAATTTAGACACTCTAATGTGAAGCCTACCACACTTAGGGAATGCTCCAGAAGGAATGTCTCAGTCCTGCACTGAGAGCAGACTCCTGGCTCCCAGCCGAGGGGAAGTTTGTGCAGGCACATGGACACCCCATGTGCCATTGCCAGGGAAGCTCCTGCTCCTGAGCAGGACTATTTTTGTCACCTGCACGGGTCTCACTCCAGAACTGTGCTTCAGGAGCCTCAATATTTGTGTGTCACCGATTTGTCACTGCCTGGGAACATCTGCTACAGGTAGGAAATCAATCTATGGCATTAGCACAGCCCAGCACCACAGCTTTCCATAATAAAACCTCTCCAGATTTCAAGGCTAAGAGAGCTTCCAAGCAAATTCCTGGGGTCTTGTATAATCCTTCCCAGCCTGACAAACTAATTGCCCTATAATTCAAACACAATTGCAATCTATACTGCAAGGGATTATATGCAGAGGACAGGGGTGACTCTCATTTCCTCTGTTACTTATTCTGAGCCTTTTTTTTCTGGTATCAATTCCATTGAAAAATAACTCTTGGAAATTATGAACGCCCAAACCCCCATTTTATTAAACCCGTGTTAAACCCACACATAGATCCAAAGGCTCCCAAGGAATTGCTCCTCCTGTTGGAATTCTCCACACAAAAGCCTCCCTGCTCTGCCTGCTGGGAATCCTGCCAGCCCAGAGCCTGGGAGCCGGTGTAGTAATAAAAATGGAACATGATGTATTGTAAATTATACACGGGATGGGAGCGGGGAGGGAGGTGCTGCGAGTAATTGTCTTTCACCCCTCGCAGTGAGCTCCAGCACTGCCTAAAGGTCTCTGCCTGACAAGGACTTGGGAGGAGATGGCTTTGTCTGCTCTGCACCTGCCAGGCTGAGCCTGCCCCGCTCAGAGCATCAAATCCCAGCAGAGCAGGGGCTGCCTCACGCCTTCCATGGATGTGTTCCCTTGGGAAAAGGGTGGCAGGACCCCCTCCCTGCACACCCACAGCCAGCTGGGAGTGCACAGCACACAATGAGCAGTGCCCAGCACAAAGGATGGCTCTCTGAGTTGGTATTTACCACACACGTCACTCCCTCGCAGCTTCCTTTGCTTCTTCCATTTGTTCTGCAGGAAAGAGGAGGTTCCAGCACACTCAGCAATCCTGGAATGAGGGCATTTGCCTGCTCCCAAACGGGCAGAAGAGAAGCTAAGGAGGGATTTCAGTCCCTTCCCTCTCCTCCGTGGCACAGCTTGTCTCCCCTGGACTCCCTCAGGCTGGCTGTCTCTCATTTTCACAGAAACAGTAACAATATCATACTTACAGCCATATGGAGAGCAAATTTTAAAAATTCTATAAAAATCTCAGCTGTTTGGTGGGATAGAAAAGAGAATTTCCCTCCTCCAGCCTTCCAGACTGTCCCACAGCCCAACTCAGTGTGCCAAACATCCCTTTTTTCTTTCCCTGCTGACTCCAAGGGCACATCCCACACATGAGGCTCTGGCCTCCCACATCATGCACCTTCCCTAGGTTGGTATTCCCACTTTTCCTTGGCATTCCCCTCCTGTGGTGATATCTGAGAGCAGTTTGTAGCCAGCACTACCCACATGTGCCTGGAGGTCCCAGCTGGCAGCCAGCAGCCAGGAGAAGCAGGAAGGAGCTCAGAAGGAAGGAGAGGAGAGATCATGGTACTTGGAGATTTGCAGGGGGACATGAGCAGTTCATTCCAGCCTGGAATTGTGCATTTAATGACCTGAGGACAGGAGGATACACAAATTTCACAAAGTTCTGCCTGGTGCTGAGGGAGTGTGAGGGCCTTTAATCAGATCCCAGCAAGCAAAAGCCAAAACAGAGCATAATTCTTGGAAAAAGACAGGTTTTGGGGGTTACTTTTTCTCTCCCAAATGTATGAAAGTTCTTTTCTTTTTGTTTCAAAAATGCCAAACCTTTTCATTGCCCCAGTTCCTAAGAAAAATTTACCACTTCAATTCGAAGCTGCTATTTTCAGTTTTCCTGAACAGCCTATGGAAAGCTACATGGAGTAAAATGTTCTTTTAATTCTCAGTTTTGATGCAAAGAATTTTTGGTTTGCACCCCAAAGGTAAAGCTTTACTCTGCTTGGCTCCAACAAGAGCCTGCTCCATGGTTTTTTTGGAGGGTGGGGGGAAGGAAGGAAGGAAGGAGAACAACTCCAGCCTGGCTCACTGCTCACCACAGAACTTGAGAAAAGCCATTTCCTCTGAGTCTCCAATTCCCTTCCCAATAAAGAAAGGGCAATGATAACTCTCCCGCCTTACACGGATTTTATGGGGTACCTCTTGTGCATCCTGCTAGTGGGATTGGGATTGTTCCATGCTTTTAGATGCCCCCTAGAGAGACCCTAGAGTGGTATCCAGGCTGCCTGGGAACTCCCCATGGAAAGGGCAGGGGTTTGCTCCAGGCTGCTTTTAACTCATGAGGTCGCTCAGCAGGAGCTGCATTTAGGAGCAGGAATGCCTCTCCCCCTTGCCTGGGATGTCAAACACCTGCGAAAGGGCTGCAAAGAGCCCTCGATGCCCTGTGCCACCCTCTGCGCCCCGTTTGGGATGGAAGGAGGATGCCGTGCACAAATGAGGAGCTGCTGTGCAGCCCCCCTCAGAATGACTTTTCCCAGGACAAAAGCCATGAAAGCGGCCACACCACCCGGGGGAGGAGACGGGAACCAGCCCTGCCGGTGTGGATGGAGACTTTTCCTCACAAGCACCGTGGGGGTCTGGCAATGCCAGTTCAAGGCAATTCCTCTCTGCAGGTGAGGCTTTGGGCCCTGCCCAGCTATGGCAGCATGGCAGGGCAGCACAGAGGCCCTGCACAGCCTTGTATCCATCCCAGGAATTCCTGCAGCAGGCAGGAATCGGCTCCCTGCTGAGGGGGGACGAGTGCAGCTGCTCCGCAAGGCAGAACCCCAACACATCCCAGCCCAGGCCAGCCTGAGGAAAGGAACCATCTCCTACTGCAGCAGCAGTAAAAATCCTTCACGATTGTTAAAGCCACAGGGAAATGAATGTTTTTCTTTTTTTACAGCCTCTCATTATCTCCCCTCCTTCCCTGGCTGGTACAAAGCCGAGAAAAGCCAATTGCAATTAAACATTTCGCTCCTCCACGAACGGCTGGGTTTGTAAACAACAATAGCCACAGAAAAAACCTGCAGCTCTCAGCAAAAGCAGCCCGGCTTCCCTCACAAAATATCCCAGCAGGAAATGGCTGCTCTGCACATCATCCCGAGCTCTCCTGCAGCACTCCCTCGCCCCTCCAACCCCTCTTTGCCCCAGATTTAGAGCCTGTCAGAGCTAATCTGAAGCAGTGGATGCAGGCAGGGAGACATCCTGGCCTGGAAGCCGTTCTCCTGGAAAAGCACTGCAAACCTGCTACTTTAGATAAATAAACAGCGCATCCCCTGCGAGACATCGTCTGCAAAGCACCAGCGTGCCGTGCCTCCGCTGCCATAATTCCCCATGTCCTTAGTGCCCGACAGCCTCCATAAAGAGCTGGCAGCTTTATGTGCCACTTAAACCCAGCCTATTACCACAGCAAACTTCACTCCACAAGGCTCGGAAGCAAAAGGATCGGGGTGAGCACCCAGTGCCACCTCACACCCTGCCAGTGGTCCCAGGACAGAGCTTGATCCTCACTGCTGGTTCTGGGGCGCCACATGAACCCCAGGAGTGCAGCTCTCAGCAAAAGCAGCCTGCCTTCCCTCACAAAGTATCTCAGGTCTCCAGCAGGAAATGGCTGCTCTGCACATCATCCCGAGCTCTCCCGAGCCCCTCCAATCCCTCTTTGCCCCAGATTTAGAGCCTGTCAGAGCTAATCTGAGGCAATGGATGCAGCAGTGTCACCTCACACCCTGCCAGTGCCACCTCACACCCTGCCAGTGTCCCCAGAGGCCTGCCAGTGGTGCCAGAGGAGAGCTTGATCCCCACTGCTGGTTCTGGGGCACCACATGAACCCCAGGACTGCTGGGAGCGTGTCCAACCCAGCCTGCACAGTTTGTAAACTCCAGACACGAAGGATGCTCCCCGTGGGTGGAGGTTTTCCATGGATAGACAGACACGGATACCGGAGCAGTGAATGAGCCTTGCCTCACTCCAGGGCTCGATTCAGCTCAGGCTGCTGTGCCTGAGGGACACGAGGGATGCTGGCTGGATGGCAACCCTAAAGATAAAGGGGTTGACCTGCATTTGGGGTGAAACTGGACGAGCTGTGTGGATTGACAGGCTGCTCCATGGCAGCTTGCAAACACAGGCAGGTCCTGTAATGTGCACAGAAGTCTCTGAACAGCAAGGGGGAAAGGTACCTGAAATCTCCCAAACCTTTCCAGCCTCCCTGTACATAGGTGTGTGCTTAAACACAATGATTTTTATTTTAAGATACTGAGAAGTGGGGATTTTTTCCCCAAAATGTAACCACAAAACACAGGGCCACGCCGATTGCCCCAAACTATCCCATCGGTTGCATGGATCAGAGTTTCTGTGACAAAGGCCAGAGTGCTTGTTTTATTTTCAAACAAGTTTGATTTTTAAAAGCTCAGCCACTCAGGACCAGCCTTCCAGAAGAGCCTGGAGCACAGCAGCTCCTCTGGATCCACATGGGATGTTCTGGAAGAGCCCAGCACCCAAGCATTTGAAGTCCCTGGAAAAGCTGCCCTTGTTTGGGAGAGCAGAACACCTGCTTGTGGCAGGAATGTAATCCTTCTACCCTAAAAGCAAGGACAGCTTTAAACCAGAAGAAAAAAACCCCTCAGAAATATAATCAAACACAAAGGGAAGAGAAAAGCAGGAAAGAGTTGAATAAATTCCACTTTTGGTTTTAGACTTGTAACGCCATAAATGCTACTGAATAAATCACCAGCAGGCCAGAGAGCTGAAATAATACAGGGGAAAACCTGAGTTGCCATCCATCACCCTCCCCCTGACACACAACAAATGCCTCTCCTGCAGCCAGCCCGCATTAGCATGGTCGGCACAGCACGCCCAGCACTCTGACATCCCCCTGCCCACGGATTATCCTGCTCCCTGCTCTCCAGAGCCTCTGTTCCTGCCACCTGGGGTCCCTGCTGCCACCCAGGACACTGGGCTCTCTCTGCTGTCCCCACAGTGGGTGTGAACTACAAATTCTGCTATGAAAATAAAGGCCATGGGAGCTGCGTCTCCCTGAGGATGGTTGCTGGCAGGTGAGCAGCAGAACTGGAAATGGCATTTGTGAGCCCCCTGCAGCATTTCAGAGCCCACACAGTGATGTCTCACTTTGCAAGATCCAAGAATCTGAGGATGAGCCAGTTTGGCACCACGAGGGAGCTCAGAGAGGGTGAAGGTGCAGTCATGGAGCGAGGCCACCTTCACCCCAGCCACAGCCAAACTGCAGTCCTGTTGAGGACATTCAAGATCTTGGGGCATAGCAGGAGCTGTGGGAAGCCAGGTTTATCCCAGGAAACCCAAGCCAGAGCTGCCATGGGTGCTGCCATGCAAACACTGCTTTGCTGGGATGGAAACTGGCCCCAGGCAACACCAACCCAGCTGTGGCTGCAGTGGGACACCTGGGACACTTGGGACACCTCCAGGACATCTCCACCAGGCAGGGCTCCATCCTGACACCACCCTGAGGGGTGAGGGTGTGGTGGGAAGCGCTCCCTCTGCTCCCTGGGTGGCTGGAGCTGGGAATGAGCCCAGCCCCCAGCGACCCACAAGGGGCAGGGGCAGGTGGAGAGCGGTGACAGCTTAAGGGACATCTTAAACCCAACTGGAAACAACTTTTACAGATGTTCTAAAGGGTTGCAACCAGCATTGGTGGATTAAATCCATTTCAGGAGGAAATAACCTCGCCAGGCCTGAGTGATTGCCCAGAGTAAAGATGGAGAGATGTGAAAATGGGTGATAAATATTAAGATAGGGAGATGAGAGACATATAATGGAATGTCTGACACAGCCTTAATTACAGCCTTGGATATACTCTGAGAAAATATATTTAGCTGATAGCAGCACTGGGGGTTTGAGGCTTTCTACAACGAGCTTAGGTTAAAATAAACATTTATTTTAAGCATAAGCAAGTCATTCAACTAGTTAGTTTAAAGCTGAGCTAGGTGAATAGCTTACAGTAAATAATCTGCTACATGCATTTATTCAAGTTTCTTTTTAGCCTAAATTTTCTAGGAGAACAAAAAAAGACCTGTTATTGCTGTGCAGTAGTCATTTCCTCCTAAGAACTCTCCAATTTCCTGCCCAGTTTCTCTGAGATTTACCCATAAAGGGCTTGGAAGTGCTGTGGTCCTCCAAATTGCTGATGATCCCCACTCCTGGAACAGCTTCCAGAAAGCCCAGATTGGATGGCTTTGAGTTTCTTAAAGTCATCTTTGCTTGTTTATACCTGTCCTGACTCCTAAGACAAATAACTGCTCCCTCAGATAGGCCAGCACCGATCCGAGGTGGATTTTGGTCAGGACATCATTTTTGTGTTAGTGTCTCATGGCTCCTTTTCCCTCTTTCCCCATGCTATTTAAAGGCAGGAATTTTTCAGACTGATCCTTCCTAAATACCCAAATACTTCTGCCCTAAATCCTCTGCTGTTAATTATCCCCACTGCCAGCTCTGCCCAGCACAGCCCTGTGGGGAAAAGGGAGGGATCTCTGAATCAGGCACTTCCAAACAGCTCCTGGAACAGCTCCTCACCCCCTGTTCCTCGGGTGGAGGAGCTCACTTCCCCTCAGAGGATGTGGGATCACCCTCAGCCCGACACCAGGACACAGCTGGGCTCTGTGCAGGTGAATTCCCTGCACGATTCCTGCCTGGCTGGATCCTGCTCTGCAGCAGGATGAGGAAGGGCCTCGCTGTGGAAGTGCCCACTCCAGCAGTGGCCATCACAGGGAAGGACCTGTGGACATCCTGTCCATTCCACTTGCTCCAAGGCAGGAATCTGACCCCTCACCCGTTTGTCAGAGCTGTCTGATCTGTTCTGAAACACCTCGGTGACAGAGCTGCCACACTGCCCTTACGTGCCCTCCTCCTGTCGTTGCCGTTGTCATCTGCTGCCCGGGTCCTCCAGGACTAATGGTGTTTTTCCTGGGGAATGAGTCAATCCATGATGGGCTTTTCAATCCTCTGCTGTGTCAGAAAAGGTCATGCTCAATTCAGCTGCAAATGCCGCTCCCTCTGTGATCTCCTCCAGGCTAGGAGCTCTCACAGCCCCGGGTACACCAGGAAGCATCACACACTGGGCCCCAAATACCCACTTTTTCCAGAATTTCAAGGCTTTTAGAGAGGCTTGGTGAGACCCTTACATCCTCTTCAGACCATCAGAGCAGCAAAGGCAGGGAATTCCCTTCCCTCCTCCTCCCCAAGGTCTCAACCCAGCCCTTCAATGCAAAAGCAATTACAAGAGGTTCATTCTTTATTGCGGGCTCATTTTCACACCTATTGTTTCCAACCCAAAGAGCTCAAGAGGATGGGATCCCAGTGGCAGGTGCAGCTTCCAAGACAAGCCCAGAGCCTGAGGAATCAGCTCGTGTGCTCAGCCCAGCCTTCAGCAAGGCCATGGCAGCCCAGGCAGCTCCGGAGCGCCCGGAGATGGATTGTGCCGTCACCTGTGCCTCCCACTCCCAGGTGCCACCCAGCAGAGCCCATGTCCTGCTTTGCATAATGCTTGGACTGGGAATATTATCCACCTCCTAGATCACTGGGAATGCACACAGCTCCCCTCTGCAGGGAATGCCAGGGCTGGCCCTGTCCAATCTGCTTCTATAAACAGAACCAAGGAGCGGTGAATAAGCAGGAGGCAGCTGAGTGTTGTTAGAGCTCAGCGGTTTGTGTGGACGGTTTTCTCTTTTACAAAAGAGAAATACATCCCATGTTATGCTACAGATTTTCATCTTGTCGACCTCTCATAAACTAAGCAGGGTCAGGCACTGGGCAGTGCTTGGATGGGAGAACTCAAGGGAAACAAAATCCACAGCAGAGGAGGAAGAGAAATATTTGTGACTTGGCTGTTTAGGGAGTAACCATCCTCTCTCTGAGCCAGCCCTGAATCCCCATTGCAGGCAGGGTTAATAAGGCAATCACAGCTGCAGAACTTCCCTGCTCCCTGTGGAATGTGAAACCAGGGTGAGTTGATTCACAGGAATCAAAGGGAGTTAGGAACAAGAATTAAATGGCAGTCAAGCATTTGAGCTCCTTTAAGGAAATACCAGCCTTGATCATAAAATCTGATGTCTGTCTCGCTCCAACAGGTATTAGCCAAGGGGCAGCTGTTTAATGCTCCACATAAAAGGCATTCTAGCCTACTTCTTCCCCTAAATTTAGGCAGCAATTTTGTTTGAATCCAGTATGTTTGCTCCCCCTACTGAACCGTCCCACGTGCTCAGTGTATGTTTTCCAACAGCTCCCCACACGGTGTTCCTGAGCTGCCTGAATTTCCCCAGTGAGCAAAATGATTTCTATGCTCAGTAGCCCGCAAAGCACCTCGGAATCTTTCAGATGAAAGGCCCTCATCGAGAAGTGTATAATAAGATTCCATTATTGTATCATTTATTCTCATTATGGCTAATAGCAGTGGTTGTATAAAATGTTCTCCCCATGATCAGAACCGACTCTCCAGCAAACAGCCCAGCCCTCGGAAGCTGAGGACAAAGGAGGCATCAGGGAATCGGTGCCCAGAGTTCACTCGGCTCTTCTCAGCTCCTTGCACCTCCTGCTTTGAAGATTTTAATTAGAAGCCCATGGAACAGCGTTCCTGGAACAGCTCCAGAGGGATAAAGGACAACAGACCAGCTGGGACCCTCCGCTCGCGGCGGGCACGAGGCTTTTCAGAAGTGAAATGCAGAAGGAACTCACAAAGGAAGCAGGAGAAGAGGCAGAGTGGAGGTGTGGGCACACAGCACAGCCAGCAAGGAAAGGGGAGTGGCTGGGATTCCTCAGGCTCTGGGTTTGGGGTTACCCACCAGCAAACAGGGCAGCGAACATCCAGGGTGTGCTGGGGAGTGAGGCAGCACTTCCAGGAGAAATGAGTAGGAAAAAGAGGAGTCTGGATTTAGCAGCAGTAAAGTAGGGCAGAGAAAATTGGGCAAAATAGCGTGGAGAGGGAATGCCAAGAGAAAAGAAGGGGGAAAGAGGATGAAAAGCACTGCTAACTCACACTGACCTCTGTGCAGAGCTGCAGGACTAATTGCCCCAAACAAACACAAGAACTAAAGTTGGGGAGATTTACAAGCAGGAGAGCTCCGAGAAGCAGCTGCTGCAGTGGGGTTTGGATGGGTAATGGGAAGTATTTACAGTGTTGGTAAATCAGGCTGACAGGCAGGAGAGGCCTAGGCATCATTTAAGGCCAGAAATAAAAGAAATGACAGCTGGAAGATCTCTCACCACCGAGAGAGACCCAGAATGAGGGATTTCTGCACCGTTCCTGCTCTCTTCCCTGTGTGTCCCAGATGCTGTAACTCCAGTGATTTGTGTTCCATTCAGACACTTGTGGCCTCAAAAATGTCAAACAGTGAAAGGACAAAGAAGAAAACTTCATCCAGGAGCTGCAGAAAACAGATGGGCAGGAAGGCATTTCCGACCTCTGTCATTCCAGGCTGATGGAGACCAGGGAAAAGATTCACTCTGTGATTCTGTGAGAGCAATTAGAGCTGGATTAGATGCTGGAGCCTGGGGACTCTTCAGGCAGCAGCAATGTTTGGAGATGGTCCAGTATGAACAGAAGTAATTTTTCAGATGGAAGGGGATGAAAGATATGGGACAGTTGAGATTTGGCTGCAGATGCAAGGGAATAGATAAGATCCAGAGAACAGAGTGGTTCTGTGGTGCCCTATGCTCAGTGAGAACAAGACAACCAATATCCAGTTTCACTGCTGGAAGTTCATTTTCCTTGAGCACTAAGTGATAGTAAAGAGCATGAGTTGTGTTCTCCTTCTGGATCATGTTTTGTCTCCAAATGAAAGGGGGAACCATCAGGTTTATCCCTGGCTGATGCAGGAATTCCTTGTCCATTTTTCTTCAGCAGAATCATTCAAAGATGACCCAGTTTCCAAGGCTTTGCTCCAGATCCAGTAGCCAGCAAAAGGCCCAATTTCTGTGGCATCCCCACAGTTAGGCCAGGTGAGATCTGGCCTCTGGGGACTGGCAGAAAGAGGAGGATGCTCTGCTCAGCTGCCAGGTGCCCGCTTTCCAGGGTGACACATCTGAGCACCTCCATGGAAATTAAAATAATCCTTTCAAGATCTTGTCAGAGCTGCTCACCAGAACTGCTCTGATTAACAAGCAGTACTGAACAGCAGCTCCTTTGTCCGTCTCATCACGGCCGCTCCTCAAGTGATGGATGAATTAAATATTTAATGGCCTGGGTGACAGCTCAGGACAGCTCAGCTGCTCCATCAAAATGCTCCTGGAAGGCCCCAGGTACCTTGGAGCAGTCAGCAGGCACAGCAGGGAGCAGTGGGAGGGTTGGCAGCAGCCCTGGCTGCTCTCCAGGCTCTGTGGCTGGAGGACCCATGGCTTGCCAGCCAAAAGGATGGATCTGAGCAGGATGGGAGGATTTTAACCAGGATTTATGCTTTTCCAGCATGGACGTTATTTCCTGGGCTGCCACCAAACTGACAAAGAGGCTTTTTGCAAGAGGTACCCAGTATTTATTCCATTGTGTATGTCTCCATATAATCCTGGGCCAGGAGAAACAGTTCAGAGGCTGCAAAGCACACAGACGAGCTGGGATGGTAATTCCCAACTCCCACATGGAGAAATGCAGCATTGCACAAGCAAGAAAACACCCTCTGGAATGGTCCTGCTGAATCCCACAGGATCCCAGCTCCACAGGCTGGATGGTGAACTTTAGACAGTGAACCTTGGGGTGCTGAACATCAGAGAAGTCCAAGAAGAGGCCTGGCACAGGGGGAGCTGGGGAGGACCTGTGGCTGTGCTGATTCCTGCAATCCCTTTGGTACCTGCTGTTGGACAGCTGGGATCCTGGCTGGGGGCTTCTGGCTCTGCCCCAGGAATCGAACAAGCCACAGTGACTGTGCTTACAAACAGGAGCACTTTCATTGCAACGAGGGCCCTGCTAATTTAGCAGAAACCCTTTCAGCTCAGATAACTGCGCTGCTAATGAAATCAGAGCCATCCCCACTCCTGGCTCCCCACAGTAAAAGCTCTCTCCTTTCCAGGGAGGGAATCTCACCATGGCTTCAGACAGAAGTTTTAATGGGCTTTAGCAGCCTTCAAGAGAAAGCGCTCGAAGGACAAAATAAATCATCTCTCTTACTGTGCTGTCATAAAATCCCCCTGCCCCTTAATATTCTTCTTGCATCACCTTCTGGTTCTGCCACTTCCCTCTTTCAGTGCTCAGACTTCACTTGAAAGAGCCGATCAACCCAAGGGGAATAAAAAAAGACCCCCAAAGTTTCCACTCCTCAGGCCTAGGATTTGGGAAAGCAGAACTGCAACACAACTCCAACCAAAAAGCTGCCACAGAGCCCTGTGACAGCTCTCCATGGGGAGTTGGGGAGCACTTAGGGAAAACAGCTCTTCCTCCTCCTCTTCATGCTCCCTGCTGCTTTGGTGGGACACTGACAGTTGCTTTTAATTTGCTTTAGCAAAGGATTTTGTTTTGTAGGAGTGGGGGGCACGGGACAGCAGAGATGGCTCCAGAACTCTGCTCTGCAGAGGCCATGTCCAGGACAAATCCTTGGAAGGATCTGGCTGGGCTGTTCCCAGACTTCAAGTACTGCAAGGCACAGGAAAAGCTGCAGATATCCAGAGCAGTCTATGCCAGACTGTAAAAAAGACAAAAATAAGGCAGCAAAGCCACCTCTGCATCCCAGCTTTTCTTAGAGCAATAACAACAGAGCTAAACTGGGTCCCAAGTGTTAGCTCATATTTCCAAACACTTACTAACTATTGCAAGGAACAAGTGCCTCAGGGCTTGGCTGTATTTATGCTTTTGCTTTTCTTTAATAAAAGCTGCATTTATAATGCATGATTAATTGTTTTGCACAAGCCTCCCTTTTATGGGAACCTGTGAAATGTAAGTGATTTTTAATACCACCTCACAGACATCACTCCTTCTTCCCACCCCCATTACCATTAATCCACGCTGGAGAGAGATGTAACATTTGTCACTGCTTTATTATGAAGTGCAATGTTGCAAGTTATTTATGAGCTTGCTATTTATTGAAGTATTTGCTGGTAGTTTTAGCACTTCAACTTAGGGTGAGAAGCAGCCACATTTTCCCCACTGCGTGGCAGAACCTTCTGCTGTTTAACCACTTCACTGCCTCTCTCTGGCTGTGCCCCCACAGCAGCCCAGGGAGGTGTTTTAGGGCAGATTCTCACCCCTGTCCCCTCCAAGGGACTGGACAAGGAAGTTGAATCCCCTCTTGTTCTCTGTTGGAGGAAGGTGATGTTCAGAAAGGAGGCAGAGGCAAGGGGCAGAAAAAATATTGTTGCAGTAAGAGCAAAGAGAGAACAGGAGCCAGTGCTCAGTGCTCCAGCTGTCCAGGGAGAACAGAAATCATCTCCATTGAAAGGTGTGGAATTATGAGATCCACTGAAGTGTCAGACTGTGGGGTTTAGACGTGCAAGATGTGGAGACTGACCAGTCTGTTACCCTGCTTTATCCAAGCCACATAATCTACAGAAACGCTCCTGCTCCGTGGCAAACACGGAATGAACTCTCATTATTCCATGGTGAACAAAAGAAATTCATCAGAGCTCAGACTGATGAGAGACCCCCAAGCCTAGGACTGAGCTCAAAGAGGCCTCTTAACTCAGAGACACAACTCCCAGCAGCTCCTGAGCTGCAGCCACCACTCCCACAGTGGCCGTGGGCAGCCAGAGGGAGCCGAGCCGAAAACTCCACGGAAAGCACAATATTGCCTTGGCTGAGCTCAGCTGCTTTCACATTTGCTTTTTATCAACTGCAGCTACCTAAGCAGTCAGTTTTCAGCTCCTGAAATGTCTTGCTGGAAAGTGTTTACAGCACTTAGCACTTTGTGCTGTGATCCCTCACTGAAATGAAAGCCCATATTTTATTGAGAGGAGCAGACACTTTGCAGGCGCAGTTTTACTCCAGTCTAGCACAGCTCCCCGGCACAGGCAGGATGCAGGGATGCTGTCCTGGTCTGGGGTGTGCTGCAGGTACAGCTTTTGAAGGGTGTCAATTAGAAGGACACAAATTCTGTACAAAAGGTTTAATAGCCATGGGCAGAAATATTTGAATGTGTTTCCTCTCTTTCTGTACATTTTTGCTCTAATCCTGCTGGGCCTGTGAGTTCTCCTGTTGTATTTCCTGCAACACTTTTGCTGACAGAAAATGTTATTCCTTCTAAACAAACCAACTTGATTTTCATGAAAATTCCATGTTTTAAGAGAAGTCTGCTGATTGGAAGCGTTTTGTAAAAAAATCAAAACAAATCTGGGAACTTTGAGGTTTGGCTTCAAACTACCTTTTGTTGTGAATAATTCAGGAGGGGAGGACCCACACTCCCACTGCATTTGTCAGAGCAAAGCAGTCACCTGTAATTTTTGAGCACTAAACACTCTGAAATGCTGCTAACAGAGCATTTGGCTATTTCCAGGGATTGTTCCAAAGAGAAAGCAAGACAGAAAAGCACTCAAAGTCTTTTAACTCCCCTTTTAGCAGCCTTGTTCCCAGCTGATCCAGCTGACTCCTGGACCCCCTCCAGAGGGTAAAATGACATAAATCCTCCACTCAGCAGCATTTTATCCTGCACCTCGCACTAGGCCGGGTTCTGCCCACGGGAAGTTGGAGTAATTTCAAAGTCCTCAGAGCTGGTACAGACCTACTGAGGCCTGAGTGAAGAAAGGAGGGGTTTGATTGAGCCTCGGTGGTTGCAGGGCCTCCAGCTGGAGTTCAGGAAAGGGAGTTCTCCACGGTGAAAGCAAGGAGCAGCTTCTGTGCATCACAGAGTGGGTGTCAGCCCTGCTCTGCCCTTCCAACCCAACACCTTTTCTTCCTCAGTTTCCCTCTCTGCAAACCCTCCTGGTGAAGCATCACTTCAGCCCTGAGGTGTGGCTGAGCTCCAGAGTGGAAGCAGAAGCTCCAGGGCCTCTTTTCCCATCCCTCCCAAGAAGCCAAGAGGAGGAGGCCAAGGGCAGGAGGCTGCACCTTGGAGCTTCTATCCATGGACAGACTGGGCTGGCAGGAGCTGTGGAGCAGAGATGGGGTGAGCAGCTTTGCTAAGAGCAAGCAGGATAATAAGCCCACCTTAATGACTGCAGAGGAACACAATCTGACCTCATCTATATGCAAATTGTGGTGCCTTCTTCCTCCTCTTTCGGGGCAGGTGAGCCGAGTATAAAGTGAGGATCACAACGGTGCATTTGCATTCCAGCAGAGCCAGTAGGAACTTCTCTCTGCTTTGTTCAGTGACTTAGGCTGTGTTTAAAACACAAAATCCCTTCTGAACAGAAAGCAGCTCCATTTGGCTGCCACCTGTTACGGAATCACCCGAGCCTCGGGATATTCTCAGCCACCGGCTCCCACACCCTTTGTCAGCAGAGTTTGACTCCGTGTTCTCAGGCTCCATTGGCATGGAAACCAGGCTCTGGTGCTGAAGAATCCATCTGTTCCTGCTGTTCCCTCCTCACCTGAGGTCAGGCAGTCCTACTTTCAGTGTTTTGGGTGCCTGTGAGTTGAAAGGACCTAAGAAGTTAGAGATTGGGAGAAAAAGAGAAAATAAGAGTGCACAGCAGATGTTCTTCCATCTCGGGATGGTTCCCTGCAGAAGCAGACCTCAAGAATCCCAAAAATTGTGTGGCAGGCTATTTTTCTTTCCAAAATTAGGGGTGAAACACAGCAGGAGCTCAGCAGGATCTGCCCATACAGATAACTACCAAGGTTTTGCAGATTTGTGTTCCTATAGGCATTTTCTCACCAACCACAGTAAAATCCACACCCTCCATAAATCCACACAGCTCCCTTGTCCATCATCTCTCCCAATTTTTTGGCAGCTACTCCAACTCCTCCTGAGGACCAGTTACCTTGTCCCACATTCCCCCAGCTTGCTCCTATCTCAACCAGTCTGCAGCTGGATGAGGTTTGGATGAACTTCCAAATTTGAGGCATTCTGCTCCTCCACGGTCTAGCATTAACCTTGCACAGTGGCCCACAGCTTTCAGGGGAAGAGACTAAAGAGGAATTGAGTTGTATCTTTAAAGGAAAAAATGAACATCATATTTTTATGCAAATTGCTTTCAACTCTGAGTAGGGGCAAGAGAGAAAATGGGGGAAGAAATCCATTTTAAAAATCTTTCTGCTTCTATTATTTTCTCCTTTATGTTTTCACTGTGGCTTTAGTGGCTCTTTAAAGATGTACTACAAAGCTTTTAATAAAAGCCAGAATGAAAGGCAGAATCCTCTTTAAGATCCTAAATCAGGCTTGCAATACGTGTCTAGACTCACCCGTTACTAATACATTAACTTTTTAGAAGTGAGATATTGTAACACCCCCTAATCCCTTCAACTCCTGCTAAACTCCCTGTCAAGGAGGGCTCTGTGTTCCTGTTTGGATGGGAAGCAGCAACATTAACAATGACCCCTTCCAGAGAACATTTAAAGGGCAAGTAGATCACTGCAAGTACTTTTCATTTGTGCCTCTCATTCATCTGGAGTCCCTTCCACCACTCCATGAGCACTGAGGGAAGGATTGCTTTGAACTCACTGAACAAAACAAGCAGGGCTTTGGTCCCAGTGCTGCCGTGGGCACTGATCCCACCAAATCCAGGGTTACACTTCTCCAGCAACAGCCATTCCATCCTCAGCGAGCAGCAGCAATTTCCTCTGGTCACAGCTCCGCAGTTTCTCTTCTCCAGGAATTCAATTTTCAGTGCTGCTGGCTTTCCAAACTGTGAGTCCCTGGCAGCTTTTATCAGCCCCAGTAACATGTTTGACTGTAATTTGCAGTTTGGAGGCTTAGCAAGGTTTCTAGTTTGCTTCCGGGCCTAAGCGTAACATCTACAAATTGTCTCTTGAGAAAAGGTAACAAGCAGTGTCTAAAGGAAGTGTGGATTTGATTTTTTTCTTAAAAAAAGACTCAGCATTCTCAGTCCCAAGCAGGAGCTGCACTGATTTGTTTCCAGTGGAGGTGCCAACCTGCTGATTCTTCTGCTGGGGAATGCCAAAGGCAAAACAACAGGTCACCGAGAAATCACTGGGTTTGTCTGGAGCTACAGAGAGAAATTGGTTGTGAACTCGGATCCCCCAAGATTCCAGCTCCATTCCTGGCCTCCCCACTTCCCACACAACCACAGGCAAATCACTTCATCTCACAAAACTCAGCTACCCAGCTATGAGGGGAGGATAAGAAGGCCTTTGTTCCTCCAGGCCCTTGTTTGACGTTGCTGTGCAGACTGTAACCCCTGTGAGGCACAAACTCCTGCTCTTCCCTTGTATGTACAACTGCTTTTTTTTTTTTAAAAAACAACCACCAAATGAATCCATGATCCCAAAGGCTTAGGAGAGGTATCTGGAAGCACAACAGAGTGAGTGTGTTGCTCTCCTGCATTGCCTGCAGCCTTTGGATGCAGGCTCAACTTCTGAGCAACTGCCCCAGCAGCCACAAACCTCAGGAGCCCCAGGCAGGCTGCAGCTAAATTTAGATCCTCTCTTCAGTGCTTCAGCTGGGATTTTCACAGATTGGTTTCTTCTCCCCGGTGCAGCCAGGCTGCTTAGAGGGATCCCTTGTTTCCCTGGTCAGTTATTACCCTCCTGCAGGGAGAAAGGGCCCTGTTGGCACTGGGAACACCAGACAAGCTGCTCTGAGCAAAGCAGAGAGTGCCAAGTCCCTCCATCAGAGCATCAAGGCCAGAACCTGCCCTGTGTGTGCCAGGAACCACGTGAAACCATCCCTGGTGCTGCCGAGCCTCCGTGCAGAGCCAGGGGAAGGCCAGGAAGAGCAGAAATGCTGACCCAGTTCCTCTGGGGTGCTTTATACCAAGGCCAGCTGTCCCCTTTCCCCAGGGTCACACGAGCCATTGGGAGCTCACTCAGATGTGTGACCCCATCCCCTGCAGCATCGCTCTCTGGAGGACTCCAATTATCAAACCCAAGACTCAGCCCTTGCCAGATCAAAAAAAAACCTCAATGAAACTGAAACATCTTTGCCCCGGGGCCACTTGATGCTTGCTTAACTGCATCACTCCATTAAGGATGATACAATTTAAGGCTGAATGTCTGGTTTGCATTAAGATTGATAGCAGCTGGTTAGCCATATTCCTTGGATATTAACAGCAGAGCTTTATCCTGGTGATTTCTCATTGCTCCTAACAAGATGAAGGACTCCAGGCTCAGCAAGCAGGAAACCAAGTTTGACTATTGCCAGCAATTAAAGAGTCAAAAAAGAAGCCAAGATCACTCTGCATCAGCAGCCAGACACCCATCAGATGAAATGATTTCCAGGATCCCGTGCACACTTTACCCAGGTTCCAACCTAAGCTGTGAAACCACATTTCAAAGACAATTAAAGCATCATAAGCAATCATGTGTGAATATTCCTGAATGCAGCTACTAAATAAGAAACAATGACAGACCAGCAAAGGAAGAAATCATAGTTTAATCTAATCTTTAATGGGTGCTTATTAACTAAATGATTACCCCAATTTAGAATGATCCACTTGTTACAGACTGAACTCTATCACAGTTTTTGCCATATTGGATCTGAGGCTCAGCAGTCAACAGGTTTCTGGGCAGTGAAAATGAGATTCATGTACAGACTGACCATGTCTGATCCTGCTGGAACATCCTGTGTTGACTAAATTATCTGGACAGAGGTCACCAGCACAGACTGGGAAATAGGGCAGCAAACCAAGGAGTCACAGTTAAAAATGGGGGTAATATAAGAGCACAGAAGAAGTGAAAAAAAAATTCATCTGACCCCATGATTGCTGCAGAACAGACAGAAATATTTACAAAAGCACTCCCTGGAGGAAGAGGAATGGCTGTGTCTGAGAGAAGACCAAGGGAGCCAAGGTCTGGTGGGTTGCTGGCGAGAGGTTCGAGTTGCTCAGGCTGAGAAGGCAGAGTGGGGCAGGAACTTGTGGGTGGAATTTGGACACGTTCACTGTGAGAAATGGTGGAATATGTCACCTGTCAAGCATTGCTGCTGTTCCCTGCAGCCATCAAACCAAGGCTGAACACCCTGGTGAAAGAGAGACCAGCTCAGCAGCCCCCTGGGTCTCCCAGGGGACACAACACCAGGGAAGCCTCCCCTGCCCACCAAACCCCCAGCTGGAAGAGCTGCAAGCCCACACTAAAATGCAGCAATCAAACACCTCTGATAGCACTCTTACAGCCCATGAGACAACCAGGATGGCCTTTGGCCTCAGAACTGTAAGGCCAAGCTCCTGCTCAGTGCTGCAGTTGATCAGCTTCAGTTTATCTGCAAAAAACCCCCCAGCAGAGGAGCTCAGCAATGGCTGGGGCAGGGCTGGCAGCTCTGGGCCCTGCTCTCTAATCATGGCCACGAGCACAGGCCTGGCAGAGGATAGATGGCAGCGCTTAACTTCGCATTAGAGTGGGTAAGTGCTGAATAGAAAAAGGGTCTGATCTTACATCCAAACCCTGCAGGGATAGGGCAGGAATTTAACTGAAGAGAAAGAGCAGTGTTCACCCACCTTTCATCCTCCTCTAATATGCTCTGTCTTTCCAGACAACTAATTCTGTTCTCTCAGGGATAAGCCAACATCTTGCTGAGCTATTTTTAATCCTCCTCAGCTACCCAGGTGGACAACTGTGTTTGTGGAGAGCTCCCCAGGCAGGCTCAAACACACTCAATTACTGAATCCTCAGGTCTTGGACTCCAGCTCCTGCTCCTCCAGAGGTAAATGTGTCACTGCCTCCTCGGGGCCTCTGGCCTGACACACATTCCTTCTTCCTGGAGCTCACTTCATTAACCAGCACTACCTACCTCTCGCTTTATTGCTTCTTTGGCTTTCAGGGTGTCTAAGCTAAGGGTTTATCAAAGCAGATCATCCACAGCTGGCTCAGAGCTGCAGCAGAACGCTCACTAATGGCCCAGCTGGAATTCAGCTTTTGGTCTCACACCTGCCCAGGTGTCTGTGCAGAGTCAGTGCCTTTGTGGCATTGCCTTGACATTGGCCCGAGGTCTGAGGTGGGGGCTCAGTTCTGTCCTCCGTGCATGGAACAAAGGCACTCATTTGCATGAGTAACCACCCACCATGCCAGGCCAAATATTGTCCTTGTTTTCATTAGAAGATTAATTTGTGCTTGGGAAGAAAAGATTAAAGCGAGTTGTCTTTACTGCCCAGATGGAGAAGGAAGAAAATTGCTTTTGCTGTGTCTTCAGCAGTGGGTTCACCCTCTCCATACCCCGTGCTGGACCACTAACTCATGGTGCTTGGACACAAACAGGACACCCTGGGATAACAAACAGTCCCAGATGGTTTGTGTCTGCAATATAGCTCATGTCACACCTCGATGGATTGTCTTCCAGTCAGATTTATCTCCCCACAGCAAAGTGGCTAAAAGGTAATATTCTGGGGCATTTTTTTTAAAAAAAAAAAAAGAAAAGAAAAGTGATTTATATTAGGGGAAAAGCCTGGAAGGACACCACTTTCTTTTTGCAGTTGTACATCCAAGGACCTGATGGAGCGCTGGTGTTGGTTAAGGCATTGTGGCATCTCATCCAGCACTACAAAAATTGTTGTGCCTCTAAATCTTTTCCTAGCTGGAAAAAAATAGGTGATCTGTGCATTTATTTCAAGACAAAGTTTTGGGGTTTTTTTTTGGTAGGTATAATTGCCGAGATCCAAGAGACACTCCCACCATCAGCCAAGGTAGAGAGGTTTGCATCAATCTGTTGGTCATGGGGGAGCTCATCACAAATCCCAACTTCTGGCACGAGCTACAAGAAGTTTCACCCCAAGGGCAGCTCTGTGTGTGATACTGTGACCCTTGGCTTTAATGTGCATATTAACACATCCCACATGTCTTTGGAAAAGGCTGCTGAGCAGCAAAGGACATTTGGAACTGCTGTACAGCAAGACACAGACATTTGCTGCTGTGCGACTTGCAATGCATTCTAATAATCACACAATTAGAGCTGCAGTCCACTCACCCTGCCAAAATGAAGAAGTGAAATGATTTCAGAATTCTCTCTGATGATCCTCACAGATCCCATAAGGTGAGACCACCACAGGGCTCCTAAAGCCAGCAGAGGAGTGTGGGGTACTCAGGAATAGCTGTTTGTGGTTGCTAATAAACAATGAACCAGCACCCACACAGGACAGACATCCAAGGATGGGACCCTCTCCAGCGGCCCTCTGCTGCCAGGGAATCACCCTCTGAAAGGAATCCTCAGCCTAGACACCTCCTAGGAAAAGAGAAGGAAAATCAGAGCTTCATGTGAGCTGCTGTGAAAGGGGTTTATTGCCAGTTGCTTTCCTGAGTCTTCTGCTCTCCTTCTTGCTGCAGTCCCGGTGTGGCAGGGAGGAACTGGACCCTTTTCTTCACTTGTCCTTTTCCCAGTGATCACAGCAAGCACAAGGAAATGCAGATTCCAAACAAACCTGCTGAGCAGCCTCAACCCAAGGGCAGTTTGGGCTGTTCAGGGCTCAGCAGGTGTTTTCCATGAAGGGAGCAACATCAGTTTGGGGATGGGCAGGATCAAGTGGCAGGACACGGAGAAGTGACACACAACAGAACAGTAGTCAAACACTGCACTGGCCAAGCAGACAGACAGACAGACAGACATCTGCACTGCAGTGTGGAATGGAAAAGCTGGATGTTAACACCTGCACCGTTTGGACACTGAGGGGACATGCAGTCTCTTCAGAAGGTTCTTAAAATCTAAAAGCTGCTTTGCCTGAGTACAAATTACAGACAGAATGTCCATAGCACAAACTGCTCTGTGCCAGAGGCCCACGGCCACTTCTCAGGGCCTTCCTGCCAGTGTCAGATGTGTCCTAGATACACCAGATGTGAGCTCAGACCATGGCAAGAAGATCAGGACTGATGTGAACTTGATTCAGATCTCATGGGAAGTCAGTCTGGAAGGCAGAGGGAGAGAAAGCTGCAGAGCTGATGAACTTGGAGCAGCCTGTGTTGCTAAGGAGACACATCACAGCATCCTCCAGCTGGAGTTTCCTCAGTGACGAAGGGCTCCATGCCCAGGAACATCAGCTCAGCCCCAAGGGGATGAAGCCACCCTTAGCCAGGCTCAGGTTAATGTCATGGCATGTCCTGGCAGGCAGGGCCAGATGATGTCCCAACCCACAGGACCCGAGGGAGCAAATCTTCAGCAGGCACCAAACCCGACCACAGCCGTGAGTCTGGTACAGACCCTCTGCCTGAGGCTTCAGAGCAGGATTCCACATTATCTCATCTTCCTCTCTGCTGAAGGTCACGAGTTCAGTCCTCAGCACCTTGGATCTCATGGCTGGAGACAGGACAAGCCTTGTGAAAAGGCAGCACTGGCCAGATGGCGGGGTGGCTTTCTGTGACACCTCTCCTGGCACAGCAAACTGTGCCTCTCTGAGGCTTCTCCCACCTACTCAGTGGCTCTGCATGGCTGGTTATTAACGCTGCTGCCAGATCAGCTTCTCCAAGGATTTGCTTATCTCCTGCAGTGCTTTGTGAACGCCTGACAGCTTTCAGGATTGCTGCTGGAGACTTCCGGGAGGAAACTGAAAGGTGGAATCAGGCTGAGCTGTTTCCCTGTTCATACAGCAGCTTCAGTTCTCGGCCATCGGAAGCAGGAGGCTGTGGATGGACGGACAGACAACACCCCCAGGCTCTGTGGTGCCTCACAGGACACTCCCAGGAGCACATCACACCCAGGAGCAAAGCCTCAGCCCCTCAGGCTGCAGCCAGGCTGCTCTTGGATGAGAAGAAGTCAATCTTGAGGAAATGCAGCCTTGTGTCCTGCCTGGCCCTCAGTGAGTGGGGTCTGGGCTCTCACAGGGGGCTGGGTTGTAGGTCTGGATGGGGGTTGGACCCTCCTGGAGCTCTACAAACACACCAAACAGGCAGCTCTTGGCTGCCAAACACACACTTGGGGCTTCCAGTGGGAAACTTGCCTCTGGCCAGCCTTTCCCAGGCTTTGTTGGGATTGATGCTGCAGATCCCAGATCCCACTGCACCTCACACCGAGGCTCTGCTTCAATGCACCAGCACGAAGGCCCTGCCAGCCCCAGGGCATGAGGGCTTCATGCCACCAGTCCTGTCCCTCTCCCCTGTGCCTCAGAACCCCTGGCTTGCACAGGCAAAGAGAACTCAGCAAACCCTTGAGCCACAGGTGGCTGCAAAGTGCTCTGGAAATTGCCAGCTGCTGGGACAGGGAGTTCCCCATAAATGTCTTCTTAAAAATTGGTTTAATGAGGGAAATTCACAAACTCTGGCATTTTTGTGTTATTGGTTCCTATTTCATCTATTATTTACAGAAAAAAATCTATTTGAGAAAAAAAAAGAAGCCCTCTCTTCTGAACTCTTTCCAGGACTGACTCAGCAACTTAATTTTTATGCTGGCTACTTTCTTGCTTCTCTTCTCCTTATTGCTAATTTTTTTAATTTTCCACTTAAAATCCTTATTTGCATGATAGGTCTGTCCAGCCTTGAGGAAATTTTTCTTGTCTTTAACTTTTATCTCATTTTCTCTTCACTTTTTTTTTTTCTAATTAAAAACCAGCTTTGAATTAGTTCACTGAAGCATTCCCTTCCCCATCTTCCTGTTCCCCCAGAGAGCTCCTCACACTCTGCTCCTGCTGGATCCTTCTGCGATCTCAGCACATTGGCATCACAGGAGCAAACTGCCAGCATGGAAAAGTGCAGATTCACCCCTGGAAGTCAAGTGCTGATGGATTCCCAAGCATATCCTAGGACTGGGATCCTGAAAAAGCCAGGCTTTGGCTCTGGACCTGGCCCAGGGCTGGCCCAGGGGAGTTGTGCAGTTCAGTAAACCCCATTACTATGCAATAAACCCTAAACAGTAACCATAAAGCAACCCTAACCCAACCCTAACCCTAAACCCATCCCTAACACTAAACAAAACCTAACTCCAACCCTAACACTAACCCTAACTGTTCACCATGCAATAAACCCTCAAACCTAACCTTAAATAAACCATAACCCAGCTCAAACCTAACCAACCTTAACCCAACCCTAACCATAACCCCAACGCTACCCTAACCCAAGCCAAGCCTCACCCAACCCTAGCCCCAGCCCTAAGTTTTATTTTTGGGGTGATTTTGGTGTCATCTTCCATGCTTTTAAGGCATTTTCACTTCAGCAGGATCAGTCAGGATCACACCCTCTCTGCTGTGCTTTAACAGAAGGAATGAGCCTCTCTTCCCACTCCTCACCCTGCTCTGGCACAGCCTTTTAGGAACAGGAAGAAATCCCTGTCAGGATGGCTCACTTGGCATTTGCTGCTATCCTAATGAAAGGAATGAGAGGGATTTGTCTTTACAAACAAACTGTGGGGCTGCTGGTAGGTAAAGCCAGATACTGAGAGGTGAAAGAAGCACTGGGAGGAACCATAAATTCCACAGAAAAGAAAAAGGGAAGGGGGGCATACATTAGAAGGGGGTCTGTATGAGGTGATTCAAGGAGTCTGTACCTCTCATGTACCTCAGGCAATGGGGAAAGAGAGAGGGAAATGCAGCCGGGAAATGAGGATAACAAGGAGGCTGCGTCTTCTAACAACTTGAGACACCCCATGGGAATGCCCCGTGGCCTCTCCCTTTATTGGAATAAAGAAACAGGACTCCTCTGTCTCCTTTTTGGACATAAACCTCTGGTGTCTGAGGATTAATTTTCCTGACACTAATGAGCCCCAGTTCCACACCTGCTGCGCCACGGCCCCAGCCATGCTGCAGACGCTGTTTGCAGGAGGGACACTGTGAACGCCTCAGGAAAACACGGGCAAGCCTCGACTCCAGCAGCCACAAATCAAACTGGCACCAATCTGTGATGCTGCTGATCTCGGGTGAGTGGCTCCCTGCTCACATTAGAGTGAGTCAGCTCACAATATGACTTTAAATTTGCCAGGTAGTTACTGAAAAATACGGAGAGCTGATTGCTTTCTTTGCTAATTGTGGAATGCTGTAGAGACCCGCCGGGCCTTGGGGAAGGAGGGAACGAAGGGTTACATGGCTCATGTGCCAGCTGAGGCATCAGTGGTGTTCCTTCCCTTGTTCCCACTCTGGAAATAGCTGCTGTTGAGCAGTAATACCAATATTTTTCAGCTCCATTTAATGCTAGCAGGATCATGCCTGCATTGAGGTCACCCGAATGACTGCAGTGTTTTGGAGAGGGAGATCCGTGTTGGCTTTCATTGTCTGCCAGGCGTACCTGGATCATCCCAGCTGCTGCAGCAGGGAAAGCCACACAGGCTAAAACTGAGCTGGCTTTTCCAAAAGAGCTCTGTAATCCCACTGCTGCCCCAGGGAGACTGTAGCCACCAGAACACAGCACCAGGAAAACACACAAGGATAAGGAGCAGCCCAGACATCTGGGTGGCTCTGCCTGACAGCAGCCAAAAAGAGGGATCTGGGAAAAGCACGAGAATTAATAGCAAACACATCATTTTCCCCCAAACAGCCTCTCACATTCCAACCTCTGTGTCTCATTCAGAGTTAGGCAGTGCTTTCATGTATTTAATATCTCTAAGCAGATTTCTGTGCCATTAATCAGTGTGACATTCCCTGATATTGTATAAACCATCCTGCAGCGAGGAGTTCCTCAGCTGAACTATCAGTGCCAGCACCAACCTCTTTTCATTTCTTTTGATGCTGTCACCTACAAGGGGAAGCTTCCCCTGGTGCTTTCTAGTTCTTGTGCTGGAAGTGCACATCCAATGCCTGCCCACCCTCCACAGGCTTCTCCTGACTCCACAGCCCTTCCTCACACACCCCTGCCATCAGAACTCTCTCAGGTGGAGGACTCAGAGCTGCCTGCTCACCCCTTGCACAGAGGATGTTATAGAATTCTGAAATTCTCCCAGTTATCCTGAATCCTTTTTGAAATGGGAAGCCCAGAACTGCACAGTGCAGGTGGGCTGCCAGAATGAACTGACTTGGCAGCAGTTCCCACATCCCTGCTCCACACTGTGATCACTCCTGACACGTCTTTATTGGAAGAGAAGGGCTCAAAGTGGGAGATGCATCTGAGCTCTGCCAGTTGCTGCCATTCAGGAAAAGAGGCTGGACAAGATCTTCCTAAACAAAGGCTAAAAAATCAGTGTCCCAGACACAAAACAAGTCCCCACAATCCTGGGCCCAGCCCCAGCCTCCATTATTTTGGGGCAGGAGTGGAGGAGAGAGACAGAAAAGGATTAGCTCCGCTCCGCTGAATAACTGCCGTGATCCAATTAGAGAACTGTTCTAGGAACATGGACACAGCTAAGGAGAGGTGAAGCCAACTGAATCCTGTCCCTGCCCTCCTTTCACAATGGATGCCAAGTCTGGACTCCTCAGCACAGCTGCCCATCACTCAGCTCCCCACCAGGCACAACCAAGCGTGAAATCCTGGCCGGCGGAACGGGGAGCACAATCACCCACCACGGACCACAAGCAGGAAGAAGCAGATGGAGAAGCCAAACCTTTCCCCCAGCCGCCTTTCCATGGGAAGCAGTTGCCCACATCCTGCCAGGCAGTGCCAGCATGGAGCTGGCACTTCATTACCCATCTCCTGCCCAGCCCTTTGCCATCACTCCCTGCTCCTGCCGTGCCTCTCCCTGGAAGCTGCTGCTTGGCCAAGCACAGGAGGCTCTCTGAAGAGAATCAGCCACGTGCCATTATCAGCTGGCATCTGCAGCCTTATCGAGTGTCTTTGGAAAGCTCCTCAACTCAGGGCAGCCTCCACCTTTTTAATTTCTAAAAGGCTGATGCTAAGTAATTGTTTAATATCTCCACAGCATTTGCTCCCCTTTATCTCGGGATCCCTGCTGCAATTCATTGACGGAGCTGTCTTTTCTCTTTCTCTATTCCACCGTGGATGTATTAGAAAATGCTTTCATTGTGGGCAGAGATACTTGCTGCTAATTGATGCTTATTATTCTTTTTAAGCCTGTAATTGCTTTCTCTTGTCTAAATTTACTCCTTTCTCCTCCCCCCAACCCTTCCTCAAATTGCTTTGGTTTTCTCTTCTAATCAGCCCAAATCCTGGTGTTCCAAAGATTATCTGAACTAGTGCCAAAGGTTTTGCTGTTGCTTTGACAGGCTGGCTTTTCACATCTGTGTAGTTTACCTCAGCTCCTTGAATATTTACGGGCAAATTGGGTGGCCTACAACTGGTAATCTCTCAACTGCCTTAATGAGGGCAGATTTTAGGTGTCAGCTTCCGTGCAGACTTTTGATTAGAAGGCTACAAAGGGTCCTCAGAATTATCTCTTACACAACACAGGATTTCTGAGTCAATTCTCTCAGCGGATAATGAAACAAATGGAACAAGTGGAAGGAAATGCAATTTTGTTTAGAACGGAGAGAGAACCTGTTTTTTCTGATAAGCTCCGTTGTTTTTTCCCCAGACCTTTACTGGACTGACCCAAAGGAGTTTCCAGCCCATCACTCCCTGGAAGACCATACTGCCCCTCACTGAAGCCTTCCCAGCCATACTTACCCTGATTTACTTCTTTAACATTTTCCAAAGCCTATGGAGGTCTCTAACTCTGTTCCTTATCTTCATTTTAATGCTGTATCCACCTGATGCTTACGGCTGAGCTCAGCAGCTGCTTTGAGCCACACAAGTTCTTCCCAGGCTGTTCCATTCTCCACAGGCAGCACAGGAGCTGTCCCGGCTGCCAGGACAGGATGCAAAGCAGAGCTTTCCCTGCACAGAGTCTCTGCTCTCCATCTGGGCTTGTCTCCAAAAACTGAAACGAGGGGAGGGGATGCAGAAGGAACAGTGAGGATGGTGAGCACAGGAAATCTCCCCACTGGGTTGGCAGGAATGAATGAGTTCTGAACATCCCTCGTCAGGAAGCGGGGACACGGCCGAACTCACACCCACCCAGCAGCACTCCCAGCTGGCCCAGTGTAAGAGACGGTCTGAAGATCCCTCATCTGCCTCACGATCATCGACTAGGACAGAGACTGAAAACCCTAAAAACCCCAAAGGGGAAAGAGGACTTTTGCACAGGAGCGCTGGCCTGGCTGAGGTGGGATGTTTGCTGAGTGTTGCCTGCAGGTGTGCCCGCTGAGGACTGGTGTGCATTCCTGAGGAACTGGTGCTGCTGGTGCTGTTCTTGCTGCCCAGGCAGGAAGGACTGCAGTGGAGCGAGAAGGAATGACCTGTGCACCTGCCCTGCACCATTACCCCAAAAACAATGGCTCTTATTCCCTCACCTCTTAGCCAGTTGCCCCTCGCTTTCGAAAAGACTGTAAAGAGACTTTCTGAACTGACCCCTATGAGATCTCCCCACGGACGACGACGGATCTATTGGCAGGACCACGAGGATTCCCCCCCGCCATTGGTAGCTATTAACCACCCCCTCCTTTCTGTCTATACTTTGTTTCTCTATATCTCTCTCTCTCCTCTATCACATAATCGTGTTGTTGGCACTCAATAAAAGTGCAGATTTGATTGAAACTAAAATTTCCCCGTTTGTGTTTCTTTTGCACTCTGAGATCGGTGTAACGAACCATCACGACCCTCGCTTTATGTTAGCGGATCGTGACACCCAGGTTTGCTCCCTGAATGGCTTCTGGGAGTGCTTTAAATCCTTCCATCCTCACCCAGCATCCATTCCCTTGTGTCTACACTGCAGTCTGAGAGCCAGGGCAACACAGCCCACCCAGATCCCCGTGGGGGAGAAGCCACAGGAGTGCCTGGTGAGCAGCTGAGTCTCAGCCACGGGCAGACACCACAGAAATATCCCCTGCATCCCAAAGCTCCACGCTGGAACACGGAGGCACGAGAACAGTTACTATCACACAGCAACATTTACTGTTGGGAGCTTGCTGCATTTCATTTTAAACAAGTTGCTTTTGCAGCTCTAGTGACCTGAGGAGCCAGAAATATGAACATTAACAAAGGAAACAAATAAATAACGTATTCCAATTACAGCTTTAATAAGATGCAATGTGCTAGAAGTCCATGCGGATGCAACAGTAATTTCTAATTAAAACCACGCAATTAATTATTAACCTAAAAAAGTTCTAGTATTACTCCAGCGTGCTCAAATCAGTGTGTGCTCTCTGAGTGAATTCAGGATTATGATTGTTAATGCTGGGGGTGTTCTTCTGCTGGCTTGTTTCTAATCTCATCAAGGGAAAAGGTAATTTTCAGCCAGCAGAACTGCACAGCTGATTGGAGGCCATTAGGAGCTGCTGAGCTCCATCCCCCTCGCCCTGCTTTAAAGGACTACACCTCTGTCTCCCGAGGGAAACCTTCTTTAATCCCTCTCCGACACCTTTGGGAGCTGCTCAACAGATCCAAATCCTGCTGGTGGAGGGAGCAGCCTGAAGCATCCATTGAGCATTTCAGGACACAAAGTGCTCTTTTCATGTGGAACTTGAGCCCTTCCATGCATGGAAGGGGAACTGGTGAGGTTATCCAGCCTACAACCCCACAAACTGGGAGTCCTTGAGAAGGGAGATTGCTCAGAGCACCTTGGGTTTGCTGTGCATCTCTAAGAGATCCTAATTTCTTCAGGAATTAGTAAGGGAATTTGTGGGCATTGACCACTGGGCCCATGTCCAGTGTGATTGATGCCAAGAGAGAACTCGCTACCCATCAGCTGCCTTTCAATGGAACAGAGTGATGCCAACAAATTTACACCGACCCCAAGCCAGTAAAATACAAACAGTTCAGATAAGGAAGAGGATTGGGCAGGTAACTGGCAAATAAATCTGTGATTGAGGCACTTCCATGAAGCCTTATCCTTCCATGGAGCCCGAAAGTAAATCAGGATGTTTGCCCTTGAAGCATGAAGCTGATAGCAGAGTAGATTCCTCTGACTGGTATAAAAAGTGTGCAAACAAATTAAAATCCAGTGGCTCTGGGCTGCTGGAATAGAAGCACCCTTGGGAAAGGCCTGAGGCACTGAAAGTTCCGAGTCAGACATCAATAGCCTCACATTTTAGAGCAGGGGGGCAGATTCAGCCCTGGTGGAAGTGAGCAATTTCAAACTACCAGACAGCGTAGCCTGATGGATCAAAGATTGGATTGAGGCTTAGGAAACCAAAGCTGATTTTTCAGCTCTCCCAAGTAATCTGGCTTCTCTCTGTGCCTTTGCTTTGAGCTCAGTGGAACAATAGTGTCCCTCCCTGTGCACAAAGCAGAGCACCTGGCAGCGTGCTCCTACCACAGCACAGAGATATTAATAGAGGAGCTGCGCTTCTGGATTTAGTTCCCTGTTTTGGATGAAGATGAAAACGAGCTGAACTGTGAATCCAGCTAACAATGGCCAAAAGCTGCCCAGCTGGAACACAGCGTGATGACAATCCTCAGAATGCTTGGAGAGATCTCCTGCCAGCTGAACGGCTTTTCTGCAAGACAAAGGACAGCTTTAGGGGGAAAAGGGGAGCCTGAAAGGAAGGATGGATGTAAAAAAGCTGGAGAAATAGCTGAGGGGACTCTGTCCTCCCCTATGGAACCTGCTAGAGACAAGCACGCAGCCGTTCAACAGCCACACACAAACCCAACACTGCAGCTGCTTGTCTGGGCAAGGTTGTTGGCAGATTAATCCTTGGAAGCTCCCAAGGAGCCTGTCAGCACTAACACAGTGAGGAAAGCAGGGAGAAAGGAGATGGGGACTCAATGTGCCTCAAAACTCATTGAACAATCTCCATCTGTGGGGCAAAATGGTCACAAAGCCTGGAGAGCTCTTGGAAATGCCTTGTGCTGAGCATGTCTGAGCTGATGAAGCCCACACGAGGCATTCCCAGCACTTCCCAAGTCCTGAGCTGTTTTCCATGCCCCATGGAGTCCCAGGAGGGTCAGCCTGGGAGAGTTGTGGCTTGTTCAGCCTCTTTTTCCATTCAGGACCTTCACCATACAATGGATTGCACCATCTTCTGCCCAGATTTAGCAACTTTTCAACTGTCTGGAGACCATACACTGTGGGTGTAGGATGTGATGTGTTTCGCACTTCTTTGGGGTGGAAACCTGTTATGGATTTGGGATAGAAGGTTGGTTTGGATTTAGGAAGGCAAGTTAGAGTCCTGCTACCAATAATGCCTCTTGTACACCTGCCTACTTGAGAACTTTCCTCTGAGTCCTCCTGTGCAGGACACAAGGAGTTCTTTCCACACTTTCCACTTCTCGAGGTAAAATTACACAAGAAAGTTGCCTTTTTGAGTATTTAAGAGCGTACAGAAACTTGCCACTTTCCACAACACAACCCAATAACCAGCAGAGCAGCACAAAACTTTGCAGCATCTCTAGAGCATCTTCCCTCTCCACCCAGTGCTTTCCATTATGACCCATTTTCTGGCTTTTTGGGTTTTTTTCCTTTCTCTTATTTCAAGTCAAAGCATTTCGACACCCTGCCCTTTGTGAACGTTGTGTGTCAGAAGATCTGCAGGGATGGCAAATCATGTTTGCTTCTGTCTAATCTGTGCAGGCAGCTGGGCCACTTCCATCTCTAATTGGGTGCCTCTGGGGGAGTGTCACTGTCACAGCTGCAGTGGTGGGCACCCCTGTACTGCAGCAAGCCAGCACAACTGGTAGGCTAAGACAGAGGAGCTGACCTGGACCTCAATGTTCTTGCACCTAAAAATAGGAAAAGCTCAACCTGCAGTTGAATTTAGGAGGAGGAGAGTCAAAAAAAGTCACTTTTCTTTTGAAGGCAGCAAGTAAAAGACTGTGTCAGAGCTGATGCTCAGACAGCGCAGGAGAGCAAAGCCAGGCTTACACCAGGAGACAGCTGGTGCCAGTGTCTGCACCACAGTAATCTGTGTTTACAGCAGAGCCACCTTTGGCTTGGAAATGGCACTTAAATAGCAACTGGTTTGTTCTCCATGTTTGCTTTAAACCTGTGTATAATCACCTCCACGGCTGCTGCCTGCCATTCTCATTTGGTAAATGAGACAAATCCAGATGTCTCAGCTTGTAAATAAGGGAACGTGTAAAGCAAACCACACACCAGTTTCAATAAATACCTCTCTTAGATGTTTCACATTTACTCAATCTTTGGGATTTTGTTTTTCTTATTCAAAAAAACAAGGTTCCTCCTCCCTGTTTTCTCGTGCCAGGTGTGGCGACTACTCAAAAACACGAGGGGAAAAAAGCAGCTTTGTTGAACACAAAACAAACAAACATTTGCATTTGGCAGTTCCCTTTGCACAAAGCAAGGCCTGTGTGGGATTTCAGAGGGAAGGGGGATTTGTCAGGTAGGCAGGAGCTCAGAGCAGCACTAACGTGTTCTGACACCCTCGCTTCTGTTTCCCATACGACAGCCTTGTTTTACACGGAGGTTTGAAACACTCAGGCCTTCCCTGCATGAAGGGACAGAAGTATCCATGGCTCCGGGGCTTTTCAGGGAGATCTGAGGTCTTGTGGGGAGGCAGCTCAGCACAACCAGGTCACTTGGGATCGCCCTGCTCAGCCGAGGCGGGATGGGCTGGGAACGCAGCCCACACGAGATGGGAGGGGGGTGCAAACCAGGAGAGGTGGCCCAAGGACAAAAGGATGGGAAGAAAGCCAGGAAGGGCAGATTTCCACGTTGCCTTTAACCCCCAGTATCTGCTGGTTCTCCCTGGATTTGTTCCCAAGACTGGATGCCTTTGAAGGCAGAAGAAAATGACCACGGCCCAGGGGCATTAGAGCGAGAGGAACACCTAAGTCCAGGGTAAGTTCTTTCTAATCACCCATATTGCACACCAGAGTTTCTTATTGCAGGTGCACAAATACGTGAAATAAAACCTTTCTTCATACCTGCAGGCTTCCCCATGCCAACAATCCCTCTTTTTCTGAGCACAGTGTTCTTAAGACACTTTAAACCCTTGTTATTTGTTATGCACCATTATAATCCCCTTCTATCTCTGCGTTATTGGCAAGGATTTGGAGTCTGAACACGCAGCACAGACTTTGATGCCTTGCTGAGACATCTTGTTACTCACTGTGTAAAGAGAGAGGAGCAGCTGGGCCCAGCCCTGGCTGTGAGGAGACCCAGGACAGGATATGGGAGAGCTGGGATTACACATGGTCCAAAGCAGCAACAGCTCCATGTAGATGGAGCCAACTTGGAGGACAGTGTGGGCCCACCTCTTCAAAAAAATTCTGTTTAGTTATTGCTGAAGATGACAAATGTTTCCCGAGGAAAGAAAGAAAATCTCAGGAAGAAAACTGCTATTCTTTACCAAAAATCCCAAATAAAATAACAACTTAGCTAAACCCCAAAAAAATGTAGCAGTAAAAAGAAACATAGCCTGTGAAATACTAAAAACACAGAGACAGATGTGAAAGGACAGAAATTCTTCAACAAGGATATTTTTACAGAAATCTGTGAGGCTCCTAAACACGAGAGCCTGTTCCTCGTCAGTCACCCAATATGAGAAAAAACCACTGAAGGGCTGCCCCACTTTTGGGGCCAAAGAGGAGCAGATGGGCCAGTTTCTCACTGCAGCGATGAATGCAGGGAAGGAGAAGGAAGGGAGGGATCTGCTTTGTGCTCAGCAGGCCACAGCCCTGATCATTTGAAAAGCTCCAGAGATGGCCACTAAACCAAAAAAAAAAAGGAAGGTGAAAGGTGAAAGACCTCAGAGGAGAGAAATCGCAGCCCTGCTTCAGCCAGCTGCTGGGCAAGTCTGGGGCAAAAAGTGGGACTCATTCCATGGAGAATCCTGCTGCATCCCAGTAAGTACAGGCAGGAATGAGCCTTAAAGCTGCAGAGGAACCCAGCTGGGCAGTGCTGATGCCCAGACACTGCTCCAGCAAGGGGCTGCTGGCCAGGGCTCTCAGCTGCTTCGCTTTTGTTTTGCTGAGAAAGGAGCAGGTTGAGGAAAGGTTTTTAAAGGCCAAACGCTTGGAGTCCAAGCTCCTTCCCTGCCCACAAAACTGTTAATTTCTTTCAATTTCCTGAAGAGAGCAGGCAGAGCCCCAGCTGTGGAAGGGAAGCTGTGCAGTCCTGCAGAGCTGTGGCCACCCCACACTTCTGCAGAGAAATGACCCCCAGCAGCCTCGGGGGGAGAAGAGAGGGGCTGGAGGCACCTCCAAGGGGCTTTCTTGGGCTTCCCTCCAGGTGATTTTGGGCAAGATCCTTCTTTGTGCTGGCCAATGAATTGCAGGCTCTGATTATAGAGCTGATCAAAGAGTGGAGAGTGTGGGAGAAAGGGCTGTAAGTTCCCTGTCCCCTGTCCCCAGGCACTGCTTGGGTCTGTGCAGGGGGCTCTGAACTGTAAAAATGAAGCAGCAAATGGCCAACCAGCTCCCCTGAGGCAGCAGCTGCACCAGGGTTTGGCTGCCAGCATTTAGAAACGCTCAGGTTCCAGAGGGTCTCAACAGGGAAAAGACACCAGCAATGGATGTGCAGTGAGGCCACCCATTCACATCCCCATCCGACTCATCCCATCTCATCCCAAAAAAATCCACCACAAACACACAACCACGGCAACCCAGTGGGTGTTTCAGCCTGAAGATGGGCTCCAAACTACCAAACTCAGCGCAAGGTGGAGATCCCCACAAGGAATCTGCACCATGAACAAATGCAAAAGGCATCTTTGTGGATTCCTGCCCGTCCTGATTTGATTTGGAAACTCATCAAAGCCATTAAGGGACAAACAGCAACGCTGAGCCTACCTGTGCAATCAGATAGGCGCCTGCCAGAGTTGAGAAAACAATGGGTTGCTTCATTTCATTGCCTGCTTTTATTCTGTTAATGAAAGCAGATCGTCAGCACACACGAGCCAGTTCCCTCTGCAAACAGCTGAACTGCTGGGCTCTGTGAGACACTCGTGTGTACAGCGAGACTCACGTGTTGACAAAGATGTTGGAGAAGTAGTTTCCCCGAGAAGCTGCACATGCTGGGTCTGATTCTGCATGCACGAGCTGTACTCAGATCATCTCCACACTTTGATAGAAAGAAGGAATTCAACCAACATGGCACTGATCGCTCCTCGTTACCCCTACCCTGTGATATGAATGGAGCTGACTTTGTAATCTCAGCACTGTTAATACTGATTAAAACCAAATCATTACATATTTGTATCAGCCCTGGCAGCAGAGTCTCCCCTGTCCCTCAGCATTAGCAAGTGGAGCTCTGAGGCAGCTGATGCCCAGGAGAGCAGATGATGTCTCTGGAGAAGGGGAAGGGAAGCAGCCCCCTGAGAAGGGAGCTGACAACAGCTCCTGGAGCCCGTGGTGCTCCAGGGTGGCAGAGTCAGGACTAGTGCAGAGCTTTTCTGTGCCTGTTGCTCGCTCCTGTCCGGATATCCTCCCCCTCTGGATGCGGTGCATCCGGCACACACAGAGGATTGCAGCAATCAAACCCCTGCCACAGCCCTTGCTGGGAGGGCAGCAAGGCCCAGGGATGCTGGCACACCCAGGTCAGTGTGGAGTGAAGTGACTGCTGCCTACAGAACTAATACCATGGGATAAAGGTGTTCTACAGGCTGGGGATTATCTCCTGCTACCCAAATCCCTACACCTCCTCTTCTTAGCAGATCCTGAGCTATTTACATTTTCTTTAGGAAAAGAAAATGTTCCAGGGAAAGCCAAATAAAATCCAAACTGCTGTAATTCCACACTGGGTTAAAAACGCAATAAGGAGTTTTAGAGTGGTCTCAGAGTTACCTGGCCTTGCTCACAGCCCTGCTGGTGCTATAAAAATGTGGAGTGAGACACCCCTTGCCTCAATGACACAGATGTCTCTTAGGTCTTCCAGTCCCTCTTTGATGAGACATCACAGAGCTCGACAGGAAGTCCTATAAAGTATTTTATTTCTGAGGGAACTCTGCTAAATTGTTTTGTCGAACTGGTGTAAGATATTTCAAGTTTACAAAAGAAAACCAATTTTGAAAGGGTAGAACTGTTGGGAGGTGATTTAATTGTTATTTTTCCAACACAAAAGAGTCCAGCAAAACCTCCAGTGAAATGGACTCCTACAGTAAAGGGTCATTTTTGATGAACTGTCATTTTTCTCCATTGTGAAATTCAACATTCCTCGAGAATCACTATCTCCAGTCTTCAGGATTGAGATAAGAAGACTCAGAGTTAACTGAAAGGTAAGAACTGTGTTTCCAAAAGAGTTCCCCTTTCTTCCACTGAAATTTTTGATTTTGAAAGATTTCACACATATCAAAGGTGGGAACAGCTCTAATAACTTTTCCCCTACTCCATTTTTCAAGTAGATAAATCTTCAGGCCAGTGACTCTTACAGTCTATGTATGGACTTCAACTCAACAGAATCCCAATTTCCAACAGTGAATTAATGTTCTGGGAGTAATTAGAAAAAGCCTTGGTTTTTTTCAACTCTGATTTAAGACTGGATTGTGCTAGAGATGTTTGAATTCCATCCACCAAGAAGAAACTCTGCATATTATTCCTCAAAAAAAACCCCAAAATTCCACTCATTTTTTCCCAGCAGGCAGCACTCGGAGCCAGTCCCAGCCTCAGAAGCCAGAAGAAAGTGGAGTTCAAACCAAGGGAAAGGACAGGGAAATGGAGTAGAAATGAAGAGGTCTGAGGAAGGGCACCATTATTAACTCCCACTGTTCCCTCTCTAGGCAGAGCAGCCTTTGACATCTGATCTTGGGGCACCTCGCTGGGTTCAGCTGACAAATGGCTCTCTCTGATTCTTAGAAAGGAAGAAAAATAATAACCCCCCTCCATCCCCTTTGGGTCATGCTACCCCATCCAACTTAGAGAAATCATTTATCATTTGTCTGATAGCTTCAGCACATCTGCATGGTAAGTGGCACACACCCAGAGAAGCTCTCTCTATTTCACAAATCCTTAGCAGTGCATTTTTTAATAGAAAACATCAATCCCAAGTAGCCCGAAGGAACGATCCCTCTTTAATCATCCACCACGCTGAGGACTAATTTTAGACAAAGGCTCAATGCTCCCAGTCACCTACAGCATGGAATAACTCAGATGATTCCTAAATTCACAGGGAAAGGTTCAATCGCCTTTTCAAAGCTGGATTGCAGATCCTGTGTTAATTACTACAGGAAATTACATCTCCAGTAATACTCAGCAAGGCTTTACAATAAATGCTGTCTGATCTATTCCTGCTCAGCCTTGAACTCTTTGTGGAATATTTGTAAATGTAATGGGTACTTCATTTCCACCACTGCTCCTGAATAATTCATACAGGGGAAGATCCTTGCATGGTTCCGTGAATTGAGAGACTTGGGGTATTTTGTTCTCTATAGTTAATGGATTAAAACAGGTTTTTTTCAGCTATGAAACCAGGTAATTTATCACCACAAAACCAAGCACCGTTCATACATCATTGGTTCAACTGAGAAACACATCTGTGAGTCTGGATATCAGAACACAACAACCAACAATTTTAAATCATCCCATGTTGTCCTAAAAACCAACAGAGATGCAAAATGAAATGTTGAAAAACTGCCTCGGATCAGTCAAAATATTTGATTTCCTTTTTTTTTAATTCAACCATTTTGTTCCCCCACAGAACATTTTGAAACATCACTTTGAAAAGAGAAAAATAAATAAATCAAAACTCCTTTCCATTCAGAAAATGTCATAACTGGGAGCTCCAGCACTTTCAAGATATTCCTCCCCAGCTCCCTTCCAAGCAGAATTGTCAAAATTGGTAAGATTTCTTCAGCAAATTCTGTTTCATCAAAATGACATTTTTCCAGACAAAACTGTTGTGACAAAAAAAAAAAAAAGTCAAAACCAAAACTCAACAAAACTGAACATCTCTGATGCAATTGTCTTTGACAAAAAGAGATGTCTCAAAGATGCAAAACCTCTCCTTGGGTGAGTCCCAGAACATCGGTCTGACACATCCAGGTTGAACATGCAAGTTCCTCTCAGGTAACAACAAAAGAGAAATGAATCAACCTGAACCTCAGGGGCCAGAGATACCTTCAAATATGTTCCAAGCCAAGCGGAGACTTCCTAAACTGCAATTCTTACAGCATCTTCACCATTTTAGTGAGGAAATTCCACGTTCCAGCCTTAAAATGTGGGGACAGGAACACAGACGCTTTGTCAGCGTCTGTCTCTGGAGGTGAGCGCTGAGCTCTGGGTTCTGCACCCACGCAGGATTTGGTGTTGGAGCTCCTTCCATGGGTTTTGGTGTAATTTGCACTTCACTTTCTGTTTTTCTGTGGCACCAACTCTCAATTCCCCCCTGGTCTCTTCTGCTGGACATGAGATGTGCCCAGCCAACAGCTGCCTTATCTCTATCAAAGGAAGTTAATTCATCACAGCAAAATTCCGGGTGTCACACAGTGCTACAGTTTCCAAAAGCTGTTTACAAAGCTCTGCTGTGGGGCACCACCTCCATTTTCTCAGTGTCAGCAACAAATCTGCTCAATTCACCTGTCAAAACGACTCCTCAAACCCCTCTGCCAAGAGAAAATGCCCAGGAACGCACCTGGGGAGAACAAATCATTTTGTCTTTGGCTCAGTCATCATCACCAGCTGTAATAAGATTCCCAGGACCTCATGCTGCTCGTGTCAGACACATCCACAACCCTTTCCCGTGGAAGGATTGCTCAGCTGGAGCTCAAGGCACAGGCAGAAGGTCGAGCAGGATATGCAGAGGGAAGTTCATCACTCCATTGCTTCTCCAGGCAGAGAAGATGGAAGTGCCCTCCAGAGCTGAGCTGATCCCGCAGAGTGGTGGTGAAAACACTGAAAATCACCTCTATTTCTTCTCCTCCAACAACACAAACATAACTCAGGTGGTCACTGTTTGCCTTCAGGGAAGAAAGGGTCACTCGACACAGTCACCCTGCTGACCTTCATCTCTGCAGCGGCGTGAGCAGGGTTTGGGGTTTAAAGCTCTGCAGTGTGTGGGGCAGGAGGGGCCTGAGCACTGCTCCCTGTGCAGGGATGGAGATGTGGAATGGCACATCGCAGCTCAGGGCTGCCAAGCCAAAAGCTGCAGCGGGTTTTCAAAGGACAACACATTTTCCATGCTGAGCAGAAGAGGTCACCAGTACTGCAGGTGGCTGTGATGGAGCAGGACAGATGCCTCCTTCCCGAATTCACAGGGTTGGGGTTATCCTTTTAACCACATTCCAAGCCCTTATCTTGGCCAGAAAAAAAATGTCCTGCACAGATGTGCAGCATTCAGGGGCAGAGAGGGCCTGATGTAGTGTCAAACCTCATTTCTTTCCATCACAGACACCACATTTTTCTTCCTAAGCCCTGCAAAAACCCTCCCTGAACAGATGCAGCACATCCTCAGCCCACAGCAGCCAGCCTGAGCAACCTTGGTGTGAGCAGCTCTCTGCCTAGCAGAGGAAATTTTCCCTGCGAATCCCAAAGCCTGAGGAAAAGTCACCAAATTTTGCCAGTGATTATCAGGGTAATGCCTGCCCAGCAGAAGTAAGAAACTTGCTGAGATGGATAGCTCGACAAAGCAGAGTGTTCTGCTCCAATTTAATTAAAAAGGTATTTGGGAAAATGACAAATGCACCACGGAGCTCAGCACTGTCTGGGACAGACCTGGAGCTCTGCGTGCCTTAAAAAGCAATTAAGGCAAGAAAAGAATCACCATTAGCCTTGGGGAAAGAAAACCCACAGGGCATTTTTAGCCCAAGGCAAGAAAAACAAGGGGGAAATGCTCCCTCCAACCCAGAGCACCCCCTTTGAAGGCCAGGCTGAGCCCTCCAAAGCGCAGGAACACCAACAAGGTTTGGCTCTTCCTCACCAAGCTCAGCCAGGCTCTGCTCTGTGAGGGCAGCTCAGTTCAGTGTGAGACAGGGCCATGATTTATGCACACAGTTTTGAAATTCTGGGGCTTAAAATGACTGAATACAGAGAACAGGTTGCAAGAAACAAGTAATCAAGCAGCAGGGCATCCTTCCTCTGGCAGCTGCATTGGATGGCTCCACTTCCAGATTCTTCTACCTGAAGATGTGTTCTGCCCTGTCCCTGTTGGTAGTTCTGGCTGAACATCCACATCTGCTTTGATAATCAACAAGAAATTGAAAATCTCTGACTAGGAATGCCAAGAATTCACTTTGGAAGCATGTGGTTCCTCATTCCTGATAATTATCCAAAAAAGCAAAGATATAAATAAATGGTAAATGTGTTGTTTCCTTATTGCAACGTCAAGTAAAAATTATAAGTGTCTCACTCAAATCAAAATGAAAGCATTTGTTTTGACACATTCCAGTTTAAAATGATGCTGGAAGAGACGTGTTTCCATTCAATGTTTTGATTTTGACAAAAATGTTTCCAAAAAAAAGAAAAAAGTTTGTCTGCAGTTTTTTCTGCCAGTTCCCAGAGGGATCAGTCAAAGCTTCCTGAAGCTCAGAGTCATTAGCAAGCTGTCACAGAACTGAGACCCTAAAATGCATTTGACACATCAGATCACAGTTCTATCAGACCTGGCAAGCGTGCCAGTGCTGGATCTTCACATCTAACTCTTGGATCAGACTCCTTTAGGATTCACTCTCTTCTCTGATTGAGCAAGAGAAAGGAAATTTGCCTCGTTCATCCCTTGGGAATGAATCCCCCCTAGCCAAAACCCCAGGTGCAGCTGCTGTGTAGGAGGAGCTCATGGATGATCTCCTGACATTCCCACTGCCCAAGAAGCACAGCCACAGGCAGACATTCAATCCTTCCAGAGGAGGGGAGAGCGGCAGCACCCAAGATTTCAAAAAATGAGCAGCAGAAAACACATCCTGTTGTTATTCATGAGGCTCTGAAGAGGCAGGCCCTGGGGATGTGGTGGGCACACACCTAAAGGGGCTCTGCCTGGGAATGCCACAGCTTGAAGATCCCGTGGAAAAGCTGCAAAGTGCAAAACATGCTGGTCTTGGCAGAGCAAAAGGTTGGAGTTGCCCCATCTGGCAGCTGAGCTCGCTTTTCCTACAGAGCTGAGCTATTCTGGCTGTTCAGATCACAAAGCTCTCCGGCTGCTCTCTCTTTGAGCATCAAAATAATGACTTTCTGGGAAAGAGATTGTTCCTGCTCCAGTAAGCAAACCCAAGGCCTCCACAACACGACCCCACACTCGGATTTCTTGTTGCAGTTGAAACAAACATATGTTCAAACAGCCCTGACTCGAGTCCGTGTCCAGGTGGCCGCACAGAGCTGTTGGTGCAGGCAGATGGCCCCACTTAGACACTGGCAGTTCTAGGGCACAGCTCCTTTCCCTCTTCCAGGCAGCCAATCCCACCAGAGCTTTGGGGGAGTTTCCTGCTGGGAAGTGGCACAACTCCTGTGGCACATTTCCACGCTCAGGAGCACTGGGAGTCCAGCTGAATCCCAAGGGCAATCCGTTATTGTCACCACTGTGATCCTCCCAGAAAAGAGATCAGGTTCCTCTTGGACAGGAAGCACCACAAGGGGCACAGCGTTCTGTACCTGGGACATCAGGCTAAGAGATCAGAGCTCCAGCTGACCCTGCCCTCAAAGAGCTGCAGAAATCTGAGGGTTTACGGTGTGGATTTCTGCATCTGCTCTGGGAATGTCCCACCTTCTTGCATCCCACACTCAACTGAGACTGATGTTATGTTAACAAATAAAATTATCTCACCCCAGATCTGGCTAAAGCTCTCTTTTTTCATGCAAGGACATTCACTGATTCCTTTCCCCCAGCAGAAACTTGTTCTCTAGGAAGGAGAAGATGGAGTAAAACACAGATGAGGAATTGACATTCATCAGCTTATCCAGCAATGCTAAACCATCCACTCGGATCACCCAGACCCTCTGGATGATCATTAGCTCTCAGGGTGTTTCAGTCAAGTTTGCAAGATGCTTTATATCAGTCAGGAGAGACTTTCTAATCAACTGACACAGTTTAAAGCATTTTGGATGGGGAGGCACGTACGTAGGAACGTGAGCCTGAGCACAGATGTAGAAAACTGTAGGTGATCAAAGGTAGTGCATCCAAGGCAGGATTAAAAGACGTTTAATACAGCTTTTCCCAATAAGCCTGAGAGATGAAAGAACTGCCACAAGGCCTTGCTGGAGGCTTAGAAATTGCTCTGTGAAATCAGCTGCAATTGGTAATTAAATGGAAACCTTGGGGGTGTTCTGAAGACTTTTTTCATAGCCTGGCATAAGGGAACTCGTCTTTAAATTACGTAGACTTTTACCTTCCACGGAGGTGAAGGTAAAACACCATCCTGCTGCTCCTGCATGTCCTGCCTCAGAGCAGCTGGCTCTGTGCAGGAGCAGCTCAGCTCTCTGTGCCAGGATCAGGGCACACAATCCCGAGTCTGAGCCCCTCAGGACATTCCTGTCTTCCCAGTGCCTGCCCTCAGCTGAGCCAGCTGTAAACCAGGGAACTCGCCAGGGAACTGTGCCCCTGCCTCGTGCAACTCAAAACCAGCCATGCTCTAAAGTTCCCAGCAGCTCCCAGAGCACCTTCTCCTTGTTGGAAGTGCACACAGCTCTCCACAACTGCTTCCCATCTCTGTATTTGAGCTGCTCCAGGGATAGCCCGAGGCAGGCAGGAGATCCCTTGGTTGACTGGGATGGGGGGAAAAAAGGAACATCCTCATCCTGATAAAAGACAGGAGAATGATGGTGGGTTTTTAACTGATTGTGATGGATTGGGAATTCTGAGTGTGCACATCTGGAAGGGAAACCAGAGCAGAGCAGAAAGCTCAGCTTTGTGGGCAGAGCATCCAAAGGGGCCTCAGGAGATTGTGGTTGGACTCTCAGCTCTGCTACCACTTTGCTCAGTGCAGCTGAGCCTGAGCCCTTCTCATGGCCCATTTCCCTTCTCTTTGCAATAAAAGGGGTTGGTCCTTTTTGATCTGCTTGCAAGAATGGGTTACTCACTGTTTGCTTGAAGAGTTCCTAGGATAACAAGGGCTATAAACAAAGCCAACCTTGTACCCTGGATTGCAGTTCAACAGCGTTTAGAATCCTGTTTGATGCAAAGTGCTTTGGTTCCTGTTGTAGCCTTTCATTTCTAGATGGCACAACACTCACTCTGAGGCAAAGTACTCTTTCAGACAAAGCTGAATCTGCTGAAAGTAGCACTGAATATCCTTTTTTCAGCACAACAACAGCAGGTGAGGGCAGCTCAACTGCAGACAGCTCAACAGCTGCTGAAAAACAAACTAAGATTAAAAAATGTTTGAAAAAGAATTAAAAGCAGGTTCAGTAAAAGAAATAGAAATTTAAAAAAAAGATGCTGAATCTTCCCTGAATACAATGCAGGTGGCCAGAAATAGCTGCCAGAGGGAGAGATCGACAGCTGATATAAATAGTAGTGACTCATGGTGTAATGGGGATCCAGTTCAGGGGAACAAATCCCTATCAGTGGCTCAGACAAAGCCTCCTACAGCAAACACCTCCGAAGGCGCAGGCCTAAATACCTCCAGGGATTTGGAAACACAGAGCTTGGGATAATACCTCTCAGGCAGAAAGCCCTTTGTGCCAGTCCCCTGTCCAGGAAGCATCCAGTGCTGTGGATGGCTTTGGTTTGTGGCCCAGGAGAGATGGATTTATGCAGAGCATAAGGATACTCTCTCAGACAGATGTCAGAAAAAATCTCCATGCATCAACTGTGCTGTGCTGCTGCTGAAACCTGTCTGCCAAGAGTCCCTCCTCGAGGGCCTGGGAAACAAATAAATGTGCTTTAGTTTCCTGAGGACTCTGTGCTTTCCTAGCAGAGCCCTGGGCCTTTCCACCCTTGGTTTGCAGAAGGTGCCTGTCCTGCACCTGCTGGCAGTGGCACACAAGCATTTCACCTCTGGCATGCAGCCACTACAGCATTTTTGCCAGTTCTGTTTGGCTCTGCAATCTCATCTAAAGTTCTCCAGCACATCCTACAGAGCCACCAGCGTCCAAACCAAGCATTCCCAGAGGACGTGGCCCTCAGATTCATCACCATGGCTGTGGGCAGAGCCCATGGGCAGAGCCAAGGAAACCTGAGTATGATGAGGGAGAGATGGAGTTCTTCACCCTGAGCAGAAGTCTGTTCACATCCCTGGCATGCCAGGAGCAATGCTGACTATCCTTTACCTTCCTCTTTCTCTCAGGGTCCCTGTAGCTATCACTGGAGGAGATGCTCTTTGCATCCAGCATTTCCAGCCTCTGAAATTGCTTCCTGCCCTGTGCTGATGTGGAAGTCAATCCCAGAGGCAGAGCAAGCCTGAGAAATAAAGAAGTCTGACCCAGAACAGGCAGGTCAGCAGCTGGATATTGCACAGAAATGGCAGTCTTTCCAACACAGGGATGCTTTTCTTTCAACTGCTTTTAATTTTTTTGCCCCTCCATATAATTCTCTAATAATCACCCCATTAACAATGTTTCATTTGCCACACAACTTGGGATATTAATCCTATTAGTTGGTACTAATCCTCTGCAAAACAAAATGGAAATATTCACTCTCTCATTTTCTCAGGGTAAAAAAAAAAAAAAGAGGAGAGAAAGAGGTGGGGAGAAGAGAAGACAAAGATGCTTCCAGAGGTTTGCTGGTTTGTGAGTTAATTGAATGGAACTGGGTCTCCTGTGGTCTCCATATAGAATTCCATTATCATGTAATGGGGAGTCACATCCAGCCTGTTGATAAGAGACAGTCTGTCAGATTAAGCATTAACTATCATATTTGGAAACCATGCAGTTTTCTACCCATTGGGGCATCCAAACACAAGATCCCATTTCCCTTTCCTTCCCCCAACACCTTTTCCTTTACTACACACTAATTAAAGAACAAGGGGAGCGGGAGACTGCTCCGTGCCGCCGAGCCCAAGATAAACTTTGCTGAGTAGGGAGGAAGAAATGAAGTGAGCATCCCAGAGAGCAGAGGTCTTTCCTATAGGCTTTCATTTTTCCACCCACCCCCTCTTGTGCTGTATTTCTTCATATTTCTGTGAAGAATTACTGGCAGTTTCCATCCTCCCCTGCTCCACAAGGTGAGACTGGCACCTACTGGAATGCGCCTGGAAAGGCTGAGACTGAGAAGAAAAAAATAAACCTTTTCTCAGCTTAGTTTCATCTCCAGCTTCGCATTATTTTTCCCCTTCATCAGGCAAACAAACAGCTCTGCAGACACAGCGACAGCGCACGCTGGATTTGACACAGCTCCATTTTGAAGCTGTTCTGTGGTAATTGGGGGAACTATCACGAGTCACTTCATTTCTGTCAGCCCGTGTGGAGGGAACCACAGGCACCGGTCCTGACACAGCTCCCAAGGTTCCTGTGGGTCTGTGAGGCTGCTCCCTCTTCTCTCATGTCTCAGCAGCAAATGGAAGCAGGAGCAAACATCCCTGCAGGTACAACATTCATCTCCAGCAGCTTCATCTCCCCTTCCCTCACATGCTTTTTCCTAGGGAGGATTTCCTTATGGGATCTGTCCACCCTTTGGGATTTAGATTTAGATCCCCAAATGCTGTTCTTCCACGATTATCCCCTAGCCTTAAACTTACTCTTTTATATCCCCCTCCAAAGCCCCACTGGCCAAACTCAATCGAGCAGCACCTTGGCTTCCTTCTGCCTCTCTCCCTGCTCCATCTGTCCTTGCTGGGCCCACTCTCCAGCCACACCACCAGCCTTGTTCCCACTCCAGACCTCCAAGATGGTCCATAGAGACCTCCAGCAAAGCCCAGCCACCACTGCTGCTCTCCTGTAAGCCCTGGAGAACACATCCTGAATCCATCACTGGCTGATCACCCACGAGAGCTGCTCTTTCACTATGGTTCCCTCCTCGTTTTGCTCAGTGCCACACTGTGTATTTTATCATTAACTTCCTCACCTGGAGCAGAGAGCCTCCCAGCTCAGAGACTGTCACACCAAAAGTCCCCAAACAGGCAGCACAGGTTAAGCAAAGTGAAAATGAAGTGAAATGGCTGCATGGCACAGCACGATTTGGAAAGAACAAAGGAGAATCAGAGGAGAAAAGCTGGCGGACAGAGCAAATGCTGCAGACTTGTAGCTGAACAAAGTGCAGCTGGAGGCTGGGAACGTCTCCTGGACTGGAGCTGCCTCCTTTAGAGGGATGGAGCATTATTAGGAGCAAGTCCTCTCTGTTTGCAGTGCCTGCCCCCAAGGCTGCTAACCTGAGCAGGAATGACTCACCAGAGCAGCAAAGCCACCCCAACCCAGCGAGCAGACGCCTCCTGATTAGCAAGTCTAATCCTCCCTCTCCAAACCTCTCCATCAGGGAGCTCTGGGCCTTTTTGTTGGAGAAGCAGCGGCTTCTCAGCACCAAGAGCCGGGGCTGCCAGACCCAGCTGACCCCGGCTCTGGCTGGGGAGGATTCAAGCACTGCTCTGTCCTCGGGAGCTGCCTGAGAAACACAGAGTTCAGCACGTCCTAATTGCTCCGGGCTGCACAAACAAACAAACAAACGGCCCTTTGTTTGCACAGCAGCTCTCAGGAGAGGCCTCGCACACAAGGTGGGCTGGGATGTTTCTCTCCGGCTCCCAGACTGATCGGCTCCCAGCTGGAAGGAGCAAGGGGAACGCGGCGTGGAGGCGGGCTGCCCTCGGCATGAGTGTCTGGGGCTGGCTGAAGGACGTAGACATTCCTCCTTCCAGCAGAGCTCCAAGATGCCCTGCTGCTCTCAGGAGCATTCTGAATAATGACCAGGAATCACAGAGAAAAAGGAGTTCCTGAGGCAAGCTTGGAAGGGCTGTTACAGTGAAATTCCTTTGGATTTACACGGGGGTAAAACGGAGTTGATTCCGCACTCAGCTGGACTGACTGATGGCATCCACAGCCTCTGATGGGAACTGGGACAAAGACAGGAATCGGGTCCAGGGGAGGACGTAAGGGTTCAGCCACCAGCCAGCTCATTGCCTGGCAGCAATTCATAGCCTGGTTCTGAAATCAATACAGGCTGGGAGCACTCGGCAGCCAGACTAAGCCAGGTCTGTCATTTACTGTAATTCTGAGCTGCTAGATTACTTTCGGGTTTTCCAAGAGGAACAGTTAGTCACAGTGGTGAGTTACTCTCCTCTGTAGGCTCTGTTTGCTGTTTTTCCCCTTCCTAATTGTCACCCCAACTTAATTTCCACTCCTGGAGAGCAGAGAGTGCTGTTCCAGCCTCCCGTCACAGCCTCTGCTGCCTCAGTGCTGTCAGTCTGTGAGAAGAGAGAAGGTTTTGCCGGGTTTTAGGGTATAACTCCCTCTCCAGCTTCATGGATATCCTTCCTTAACCCCTTTCTGAAGAGGAGCCAGCTCTTCTGATGCTTCCAGGAACAACTATATCCCAATCACCACCAGGCTTTTTACAAGATCCACAGCCCATGGATCCAGCCAAAAAGGATCAAATGCTCAAGTGGAGCATCCAGTGTCTTGGATTATCTCCTCCCCTGTGTTTGACAGCACAGGAGAGTCACCTGTGGGCAGCACATACAAAGAGCTGCTCTGGAGAGGCCTGACATAGACTTGATGGGACAATGGCCTTCCCTTCCATGGTCCACATTTGGGATTTATGGCTCCAAATCCCAATACAAGGCAGAAGATGATGTTTTATTCTCCTAAGAATAGAAGACCTTTCAACCAACTACCAGTACTGAGTTGTGACTCTCGCTGCTCTGAAGATACCCCTTTGTGTAGCTGGTTCTTTTAGCAAGGAGAATCACCCTGCCAGAAGACTCTAGCTGGGTATCTCACTGCTAGAAATGGCTTGGGAAAGAAAAATTTTGACCTCTTTCATCCTTTCTGGGTCAAGGGAATGGTGGCTCTGGTGATGGATGGTTGCCTGTAATTCCTGCCTGCTCGTTTAATCACTGAGAACAGGCAGCAGCACGAGCATGCTCAAAGGAGAGAGCAGCAGGCAGGGGTGGAAATCCCAGCGGCTCTGCTGAGCAGGCAGGTGTGAAGGGGACAGGGGAGTGAGAGTTCTGATAGCAGGGAAGGAACCTGGGGCTTTTCCTTGGATGAAAAGCTAAGATCCAGTCTGCTGGCTGTGCCATTCCAGAGGCTGCAGCCGTGCTGCAAGGAAAGAGCAGCCCCCAGAGCCACATCAACCACAGCATGTGCTGCATCCTGCCTGCCACGGGCAGCTGCCTGCTGCAAATAGAGAGGGGCACTCAGGCATGGAGGGGAAAGGAGGGGTCCAGCCATACCCAAAGCTGCTTTTGCAGTCTCTCAACATGAAAGCCAAATAAATCTGCTCTTAAGGGAGCCTCCCATCCATCAACAGCTACACACACACAGAGTTCAAGGCCAGAATAGACCACATGGTCTGATCTCCGGCCTAAAAGAGGGTGGCCAGGAAAATGTCTCTGTTTCCTGACCCCAATAGCAAGCCCTGAAAACAAGAGCACCCAAACTCTACCCCTCAGCTCAGCACCAGGTAGCCATGGGAGCATTTCCAAATCAAAATGGTGGTGTGGTGTGGGGGGGTCTCCACAACATCCCCGGAGCTGGCACCAACCTCAGCCCCCCAGTGGGTCAAATTCCCCAAATTCCAAATTACAGAGTGTTATGTAGCCATTGAGGTGAAAACAGGAGGGGCCAAAATGGCCCTTCAGCATTTCTGGGCCCCTGCACAGCCAAAACCAAGGGAGCTCCGAGGCTGCTGGAGCGGGAAAGCAGCAGGACCGAACAGAGCCGGGCTGTCCTGTCAGTGAACAGCCTGCTCCGAGAGGGGAAGGACGCATTGCGAACCGGTCCAGCCCGGAACGCCTATGGTTGGTGTAGCAGGAGTACCCTCTAGTGGGAGAACAGCCTGGAGAAAGCCTTTCAAACCATCACACACACACACAAATGCAGGGGTTTAGAGCTAAAGAAAAACTGCATTGAGAGTCACCATAAAAATGGGCTTGAAAACAGAGGGAAACGGAATATCTTGGGGAAATAAAGTCATAAAGTCTGATTATCGCTTGCAGTACTATTTTTTACTTTTCCAAGAAAGCCATTTAAAACCTGCTTCTTCAAGTATAGCCGTGCAGGGCGAGCGTTGGGCTGGGAAGCAGACAGGAGCCTGCTCATATTCATGAAGCCAGGCCAAGACTGTTAAAATACCCAAAGGTCACAGCAAAGCCTAGGGCTGCGTGTCTTAATCCTGCTTACTGCCTGAAAGCTTCTGGGTGTGGAAGGAGTCTCTGTACTCATGGCAGAGGCCCAGCACATTTCCCGAGGACATCAGAGCTGGTGAAGTCGTTTTGCTTTGGCTCATGGATGAAAGATTTTGCTGTTAGAGGAGGGGGGGAAGCTGGGCAAGGACTGCTGTGTTGGACATAAAGGATGCAGAGGATGCTGTGCTCTGGATCCAGATGGGATCAATATGCTCTCCCCAGTGCCCTGCTCTAAGATCACGCTGACACTGCCTTGACAGGTGCAGCATTAGAACCTCAATAGAGTGGAATTATGTGGTTCCTTCGGGGCTCTTCCCATGCAGAAGCCTATCTAACCTGAATGTTATATATATATATATATATATATATATATATACATACACCCTTTCATCCACTATTGAAATGCACCTACCCCTAGGGAGACCTTTGAGGTGTCTAAGGCTCCAACCCTTCTGATTTGGGCAGGGATAAATACAGTAGGGGAGCCTGAGCCCTGGGGTTTTTTTCAGCTTAAAGGTCTAAGCATTGTTTCCTGCAAAGCAGCAGTTGTAAAGGCGCGAGTGGATTTAAAGAAACACAGTCCACTTTTACAGCCAGGGGTAGGAAGGGAACTAAAAACATCCATGCCAGGCTCAAGGTGGTTGTTCCTACAGAGATGATCCAAATTAAGCATCTCACAGGAATCTGTACTGGTGTTCGTGCAATGAGGGTGAACCAGGAGGGAGAGCTGCGCATGGGAATGTATCACAGATCAGGTTAGAAATGTGGGATGAGGGACAGGCACAGGGAAGGGGCGGGTTAAGCCCAGCACCCCTCCTGGGAGATGGCACAGCCATCCCTCTGTATGATGTGTCATGTACAACCCACAAGTTGCTGACTTTCTTCAAGCTCCAGTTACTGCCAGCAGATTTGGCTGGGGACTCAGAGTCCTGATTTCTGGTCATCAGCTATCAAATTCCCCCTCAATCCCACCTTCCTCTCTTCCTCATCCTCCCAAAGAGGGGATGCCCCTCAGCAGAGCTCAGCACCACCTTCCTGGGCCAGACTCAGCATCCACTGGGCTGCTCCAGCCCACAGGGACTGCCCCAGCAAGGCACAGCATGAAAATCAGAGTAGCACAGAAAAATGCCAGTCCCAGGCACTGATTCCACCCTGGATGCTGCTTATTTCACTGGGAAGCCTCCTGGAAAGGATATTTACTCACCATGGAGAAGGGAGGAGCCTGGCCCAAGGTGACTGGGCTGCAGGACTGGACCAGAGCCCAGAGCTCTCCCAGAGGTTTTCTGAGAGGCAGAGGGAGGGAGGGAGGGAGGGTTTGGCTCTTTGGAGGGTTACTCTGCCTTCCAGAACAGAAGGCTGTGAATTCCCCATTCCCACACCGCACACTCAGTTACAGTGACAGATGACTGCGTGCGTGCACGAGCCTCCATCACCAGAGAAAGGGTAGTGCAGATGATTTCTTGGAGAGAAAGGATTTAGAAAAAGAGAGTAATTTGGAGTAAATGAGGAAAAAAAGGGGAAGAGATTCTCTAGATACATAACGTGCCACTGCAGAACCAGGGACATGCCTAGGGAAATTTTTTAAAAGTTTTTAAAAAAAAGCAGAGCTAAAAAAGAAAAAGGATCCTATTAAGATTAATGCTTTCTGGCTTTCCCTCTCCCTCCAGCATGGCTCTTCCATTTCCATAAACCCATTATCCTCACTGCTGTTTCACTTAATTGGAAAATGTCTATTGCAACCTAGCATGTTCCAAGACAAACCTTGGATGTATATATAACAGGCACTTAAAAGCTTTCAAATATTTCAAATTTGCTCAACACAATTATGTGAACAAAAACCCTGTGGGACTTTTTTTTTCTAGAAAACAAAAACCACCAAAAAAGAAAAAACCCAAACCCCACAATAGTCATAAAGCATGTGTTCACAGGGCTAGAAACACCATTACATTTATCCTGATTAGCATTCCCTAAGCTTTTATGTTCACACAGTTATTGCCAGTGTAGGGAACAGGGGAGAGTAGGAAATGACAGTCAATGATTTGGCTGCTGAAGGTCAGGGAACCGAAACAAGGAGCTTTGTTTCACTGTGGTGACAGCCACCAAACAGGGACAGTGTGTGCCAGGTCCCCTTGGAGCTGCATCCTCCTGGGAAACCCCTGGGATGTGCCTGGGGAGGGCAGGAGGGAACAGGCAGTGTCTGGGCAGTGAGCAGTGCTCCCAAGTGGAGCTACCTTAGAGGAATTGGGATTTCCTGGTGGTTTCTGGCAGTTCTACAACTGTTAAGAAGTGGATGAGCTCCTTCCTTCCACTCCTGCTGCTGTGTTCCTTTCCCTGTCCCCACTGACCTCTCCCAGAGTGCTGCTTTGGGGGGACAAGGGCATCAAGACACATTATGTGGGTTCAGATGCTCGCTGTGGGGATTGGCAGAACAGGACCTGGAATTTGTCACTAGCTGGCCACAGGACAGCAGCTGTGGGAAGCAGGGCAGGAATAAGATAAAGTTTTCTCTCCTGATAAGTGGTGGCTTTGCTGGTTTTTAGCTGGAAAGGATCTGAGCCCTTGTGTGCACCTATGCATGTACCAAGTTTACAGGCTCTTCAGAAAATAATGGCTGATTTTTTCCATTTTCACACATCCCAGCTCTTCTCCTCTTGGCTGGATTAGCTGACAGTGACTAAACTTGAACCCTGCAGTACTCAAGGTAAGTGCCAGCCCTGGCCCTGAGAGGCTGTGTTAGAGAACAAGCCTCTCAAATATTTGCTCTGCTCTCCTTTCCAGCATATCTCGGCTGCTATCCACACACATTATTGTCCCTCTGACCTGCCCACTGTGTAATGACATCACACCACTCCAAAAGATGAGATTTCCTCTTGCTGTCTGTGCAGCTGGCTCTGCCCAGCCATGCCTGCAAAGAGAAAGCCAGAAATGTATCCCATCTGCAAGAAATGCAGGGAATCCCTTGATGGTGCCTCTGAATGCATCAAGAGACCTGCCAGGGGTATTCCTGGCCCTGCACTTTCATCCTGCCTGTTATGGGAAGAGCTGAACATGCCAGGGTTTTATCAAGTCCAACCTTCTTCTTCATCCACATCACCAACACCTTTCCTTGGACCTGCCTTTGCCTTTCTGGGGCAGTCCTGAGAGCATGTGATCCCCAGCTGAAGGCAGAGCTGAACCTGTACCTGGCAGCAGGAACCGAGCTGTGCCCTGCAGGGCTGGGCTCTGTGCCCTCAGAGGGACATTCACTGGGGTGGATGGCTGAGGCTGCTCCTTTTCCAGCACTGCTTAACAGGCACTAATCCTGCCTGGGGAAAGAGCCCGAGGTGCAGAATGGGCTTTGCAATTCATGAGGAATCTGCGCTGGTGGAGGTGGTGGTGGATTGCACAGAAGCATCCAAGCAGCTCCTAGACTTGGGAGGTGGCTCCTGTTGGGTTTGTGAGTGGAACAGCCACAACCTCAGGCTTGTCCCATTGCAGTTGCATGACAGGAATGAGGTCGGAGGTGGCACCCACACCAGGCTCACCTGAGAATCACTCTGCTGCAAGAGAACAAGGAACAACAGGGCTCTCTGAGGTAACTCTTGGATATAACAGCAGCTAAAGTCCAGCTTTGCGTGGCACATCTGGCAGCTAGACCTTAAAAACCGAGCCCAAGTGTGAGGAGACATGCAGCCCTAAAGCAGCTATGGAGCATTATTAGCAAGGGCTGAGCACCAAAGGGGAGAGCTAGGGAGAGAGTGAAATAAAGATTCCTGCCAGCCAGGCAAGGGAGAGCCAACTCAGAGAGCTTCTCATAAACCAAAAAATTATGACACAGTGGGAGAAAAATTTAGCTTGTTTTCCTGACAAGCACAATTTGACTCCAATGGCTCCACACCAGTTCTGTCTCAGTTGCCTCCTCCATAAAGACATTAAATCTACTGTAGAAGCTGCTTTTTAAACTACCAATAGGATGCCATTGTCCATGCTGCTGACTGCCTTAGATGCAAGTGGTACTGAAAGCCCTGATAGCTTATCTGTAAAGAGAACAAGGCTCCTGAAAGACACTCACTTCTGCTGTGGAATAAGAACAAAAGACAATCGGGACACAGGGAAAATCCCTTTTAGTTTATTGGTAATTCATGCAGGGAAGAAGAGGCCAAGCTGTCTCAATGACTTTCCAAAAGCCAGGCAGGGAGATTTAAAGAGCAGCAACTCAGGAGAAAACAAATAGAAATATCTCCCCACAATTTACTATTTCCTTCCCCCTACACTGAAGTTCTGCTTGACCAAGACACAGATTTATTGTGCAGTACAGACAGTGCAATTTACTGTTTCAAGACAGAGGCCAGGGATAAAAGGTCACAGTGCCAAGCAAAAGGGTATGGTCTGGTCATGCTGGGAGCATAAGGAGTGAGCAGGAAGAAACTGAAATTTTGGAACACAAGCAAAGAAAGCAGAAACTTAACTGACATCTGATTTCGCAGCATAAATGTTTTGCAGGGCAACTAATTTCCTCATTTAGCTCTCTCTTAGTCATATCTTCACTTCTGCTAGTTTCAAAATCACTGTTGGTCCAATCTAAGTGGCTTTCAAATATCTGCTATTCCAGATCCAAACATAACTGGGTTTTTTCAAGGCCAGCACTACATTTCTCTGAGGTAGAGATCATGTCATGTCCCCAGAACAGCTGGGGAGCTTTACAGTTCTGCCCAGGCAGAGGACACGGAGGGCTGATCTGCCTCGCTGCTGCCTGAGGCATGTGGATGACCAAAGGCAGTGGGGTTATCTCAGCGGTTTTGCTCTGACCCTGCTGGCCCATCACCCTGACAGAACAGCAGCCCCAGGGCTGTTCTTCCCTTCCCAAGCCCTCCTCTGCATCCAAACACAATTTCCCAACGTGATTTCCTCCTTCCCCATCTTCACAGGAAGAAAACAAGCTTCTTTGCTTTCTCCTCTGGTGGAGGCTGCACCTGAGGAAGCAGCACTGTTATTACGGGAATGGACTGCTAACAGCATTTGGGCATTTCTTAGTAATGAGGGCAGGGAGAGGGAAGAGGGAAGTAATCAAAATCCACGCACCAGATGGGCTATTCCAGAGGCATTTTTCTCCCCAAGCACCTGTGAAGGGCACTGGCTTTCAGCAGGCACACTTTTTGTAATGAAGTTAAACCCACAGAGCACGGTGGGACAATTTGTACCTGCCCACAGGCAGAAGGAGAGAGGGAAAGGCATTGTCCTCAGAGGAGTTTTCTGGCACTAAAGGAATTCTGCCCTGCCTTGGGGCCTGGAGGGGGGCCCATTTCTCCACCAAGCAGAGGTTGATCCAGTCTCCACAGGCTTGTCCATCCTTTCTCAGTTACAGACTAACAACAAAGGGGACAGGGAACAGATGGAAAAGCTCGAGGCAGCTGCAGTGCCACAGAGTCACACTGAGTGGAAGAGAAGCCAGAACCTGTCCCCAGCCCTCACATCATGACATTCAGTGCTGCACTCGCTCAAATCTCACCGTGCCCTCAGGCTCTGCAGTGGTGAAACACTTCTTTGGAAAGGAGACAACTCTCCTGCACTTCACAGAGCTCAAAAGTGCCAAACACGGCCCAGAGTGGAGCCCTCTCCACGTCTAAAGGGAGCCCAGACACTCTCTGGCAAAGCCATGGCTTCAGCCATTGCCTGGCCTGTGCAGGAGCTGCTTCAGGCAAGTTGCTTCCTACAGGGAGAAAGGATGTCAGGACAGCACTGGATGCCTCTGGATATGGAGAGGTTTTGCAAAATGAAGTTTGCAAAAGATTGGAAGGGTAAGTGCTGGGTGGGAGATGCTGGGCTAGGAGGGTGAAGTGTGAGTCAAGGCATCTCTGGGTAACCCAGACACCCCAGCCAGGGGCCAGCCACTAAAATCAGCAGTATCTCCATCCCAGTGCTGTGTCTGCCTGCTGCACAGATGAGGAGACTTTGTGGGTACCTTCAGTACAACTGCCAGGACTAAGGCAAGAAAAGCACTGCAGTTTAGAATTTTCCCCAACCAACTTGCACGTTCTGACACCCCAAGTTTCCAGCTTTGCATTACTCGTGTAACTGCGCGCATCTTCAGCGCTGAAAGCAGCTCAGCTTTCAGCTGCTGTTGCTCAGAGCAGAAGACAATCAGCTGCTAATCCTGCCTGATGTGTGTGAGCTGTATTTACCCAGCTCTCACCTGCAGACACCACGGGATGGGACAGGCAGAGCTCAGCAATGCCAACATGCAAAGATGCTCCTTTATCTCTAAAGCTGACACAGCGAGGAGGGAGCTTTAATGTTTGTGCTGCAAACTCTCCCCTCACCCCAATCTGTTTTCAAACAGCTTGAAGGAAATCGATGCTCTAAAGTAAAACAGCAAATCCCAGCTATCGGTGTATGAATTAGGCAGCAGGAAATTGTGGGGGGAAACCTGAGGCATTTGGCTTTGCAGGACAGCAAAAATCCCACGCAGCTGTGCTTGTGTTGAGAGGAGAAGGACCCGTGGCCACAGGGCTGTCAGCAGCACAACAGAGCACCTGAGGATTGTTTCAGAGCTCAGCTAGTTTTGCATTTTTACAGTGATAAAGTAGCAGGAGTTCCTCGAGTGGGAAATGCTGGAATCAGCTTTACCTTTATTTAAAAGGGAATTTAAGGTGAGACTTGGGAAAAGGTTGGTGCTTGCTCTATTTATTTGTATCCCCTTTCTGGTCCTGTTTGCTTTCTAGTCAAGAACTCTGCTTCTTCAGTGTGCATTCAATATGAAATTGCCTCTTAATGTACTAACAGCCAGGCTTCTCTTGAAGAATATCCTCCAGCATACAGAATCTGCAGCATTTGTCAAGGAGAAAAGGATTAAGTGAACAGGGACTCCAGCCAAGTTTCCTTGATTTTCTTTTCTTCCAGGTACTGGTAGATAAAAAAAAAAAATACAAAATTTCCTGGATCACTTATTTATTTATTTTTCCTATGCCTATGTAATCACTTTTTTGTTGACAAAAACATTTCAAACTCACATCTCAGGCACCTCCATTCCAAGCAGGACTTATCCAAGGTCACAGAGCCACTGGCAGGGAATCAGACTTCATCTCCCAGATTTTATTTTTATAAATCTGGCACCAGGAATATCCCAAACTCACTCCCTCAGAGCTGATTTGGAAAAAGACTGAAACACCCCCTCGATGGTCAGAAAGGACTTTGACCCTGGAATTTAGTTACCAGCATATTCTCCAAGGAAGGCTTCTTCCCAAGGAGGCTGGCACAGGATGCTGAGGGCAAAGACATTTCTCATTGTGGAGGAAAAGAAGATCCTCCCCAGGAATTCTGATTGGGAAGAGAAATATCCTCTCCATCCACAGGGCAAGTGATAAATGTTACCTGGAGGGCTGGAGCTCTCCAAGAAGATGCAGAACTCTGCAGAGGCAGGAGGACTGGTATGATGAAGACAAAATTCCTGTTTCAAGGCTCTCTGAACTCAGTCCCTCTTTTTTTATCTAGGAACTGCTGCCCTCTCTGAGGGGAGAGGGCTCTGTTTGGAAATCCTAAAGCTGCCTACAGAGAAAAATACCACTGGAAAAGTCCAGATCTATTTATCCTCCCACACGTCATGAGGCTGCCCCCTCGAGTGGGATAGCAGCTAATCCTGGGGATGAAAACCCCCTTCCCACTGATCAAACAACAGTGTGGCAAAAGCCCTCCCATTCCCATTCTCCGAGTATGAAAAGGTTTAATCCTGTTTAAAAAGCCTTCAAGGCAGCCTGGCTTCCCATCCAGCTTTTCCAGCAGCAAGGCAAATCCCAAGTGCTTTTAACTCCATTGCACTGTAAACATGTGAGCACTGAACAGTCCTCAGAAGCACATTTCTGAGCGAGCCTTAGGGAACTTGGGCAAAGTAAATAATGTGGCAGAAAGCCTTTCTAGAGGTTTCATAGCCTGTAATTTCCTCACCCAAGGGTCACAAGTACAGCAGCTGTCACTTAAGGCTCTCAGCAATTCACACATCCCAATCCATCTCTTGCTGTTCAGTGTTTGAGAAACACTCAAAGCCATTTCCTGCAATTGTCCCCAGAGTAAATAAAGTTCAAGGTGATATGACAAGAAAATTAGAGGCTGTGAAGTCGTGAGAAGCAGCTGTAAGGTAAACTGCCTTGCCCAGTGCAAGGTGCATTAACTTGCAGCTCCCTGCCTCGAGTTTTGGCTCAGGAGAGATCCAGGATGGTCCAGAAGTCATCCAGCTGCACCATGGACGTGGCTACTGTGACCCTGACAGGTGGGGACACAAAGGGCACAGCCCTCGAGTGCCCTGTAATAGGATTCCTCCAGCCCAGAGAGAAGGAAAGCAGAGGTGGCTCCAAGAGGGGTGCTGGGATGAAGGTCTGGAACTGTGGGATGTGCCTCTGGAAGCAGGACTGTTCGTCCAGGAGGGACAGGGTGAGTGGAGGAGCAATGCAAGAGCAGAAACGGAAGCAGAGCATTAGCACAGAGACCACAGCTCGTTATGCAGCAGGAGTGAAAGGGGAAGAGGACTAGAAAACATAAAAGGTTCTAGGAAGGGATAAAGGAAAAACAAGAGGGCAAACAGAGTGAAACTGTGAAGGAAATGAGCAGCACAGCTGGAGAAGGGCCAGGATGCATTTAGGCAGGGATCTTAGGCCCACCACGGGCTCTCGTGATAAACAGGGAAAGGGCTGGCACAAAACATGAACAAGACTATGACAGATGTGACCTCAGTGTGAGAAAAGTTCTGTTGATCCATCAGATTTGATCACAGGAAGTAAATGCAGAGCGTTCAGAACCAAAAGGAGGCAAAGGTGGAGTATGAGAAGACGGCAGGGAAAGAGGGCAGGCAGGATGGAGGATGAAGACAGGAGACCTTAGTTTGACTCAGTCAGCTCAGGGAGAGAGTTACTCAGGGTGGTAGGAGGCTGCTGGTCAATTTTGAATCCCAATGGAGAAACTGAAAGGTATTCCTGGGTAAGAGTGCCAGATTTCTATGATCTTGGGCTGGAGGCAAGGAGTGCAATTTGCTTTTCAGGAGATCTAAGCACGAGGATATTCAGTGAACAGGTTTAACAGATTTGCCATCGTTCCCCCAGGACAGAGCCCCCAGCTCCTCTGCTCTCCTCCCAGCCAGGCTGCCCAGGAGCTGGGAAGCTGCACTGGCACAGCACAAAGCCTGGCTGAACACACCTCCCCAGCAAATGGCCAAGAGGTTGTGGCCTTGGCTAAAGAGATCTGCCTTTAATCATGACAGTGGATGAGCTTCTGGGCTCTTTCCCTAATGCAGAGACACGGCAGAAAAAAATTGCAGCCTAAAAGTTGTGCTTTTAGAGAAAAAGCTTTCTCTGCTACATACATCATTACCCAACAATACAGAGTAGCTACTTAGAGTATCTCTGCGTTCATTTAAAGACCTGATTTTAAAAGCCAGCAGCTTTATCCATGGTGTAATGTGTCAAGTGCAAGCTGAATTGACACTTATGCAAGTCAAAGCAAATGTTTTTAAGATGTGACAGCAGAGCCATTACCAGCTTCATATATTTCATTCTACTTTTGTGCACACAACCAAGCATATTATTGGCTTTTTATTTCCCTCCTTGTTTGCTTCAGGATTCTGATTAAAGCAAGGAAATATTTCATGAGCTGCCAGGTTATGCTTAGACCATTAGGCCCATCTATGAGAAATATTTATTGGTTTAGGAAATGGGAGAAAAGGAAAGCTGGAGCACTGGTGATACATCTCATCCGCTCTGAAAACAGAGCAAAAGCCTCTCAGATTCTTGTTAGCCAAAGAGATAGGATGAAGTTGGCTCAGTATCAAAAGCTGTAATGGCCAGATGATACAGAGCCCTGATCTGGTCTAAAGCTCCTGGATCCGTTCAGCTTTGGACTGAAAATGTTGATGATAAAAGAATTTATGCTTGGTTAATGTCTTGTGATAAAATCCCCCAGGTCTCTGAGAGTCCTTTTTTCACTCTTCCCTCTCCTGATGCTGTCTGAGGTCACTGTAGGTGACTGCACAGCCCCCCTCAGCCTTAAGACTGAAGCACTGAGTCTCCTTTGGCAGGAGCCAGGGGGTTTTACTGCCAGCAAATGCTTGCTGGGCCTGCCCTGGGATGGCAGGAAGGCAAGCACAGTCCAGGAGTCACAACCACCTGCAGTTCACAGCATGGACACAAGCAGGGCACCCTGGCCCAGGGTAGCTGTGAAATTACTACCTGAAAGACCCATCCTGCAGACAACAGACAACTCTGCTGAGCACAGCTGGGGCTCATGAACATTCTCCCATCACCAGAGAGAAAACAAGGCACAGAAGTGAGGCACTTTGTCTCCAGGCTCGCTAGGGAAAACAAGACACTCTAAGGATAATCAGGATACTTTTCCAACCATACTGGAATGAGCACCTGCACAGTTTCACTGCATCTTAAAGCTGGATGCAGTCTGAAACCTGAATAGCCACAAGTAACAGAACCAGCTCAGGGGCAGAAAAAACCAAAGCTCCTATCTGGGAACACATTGTCTTGCCTTTTCATTCTGCAGGAGCTGGTGTGCAGTGGAGCTGGGAGACAGCAGCTCCTGAAGATACTGCTGCTCGAGCTTCCCCAGAGGTGAGGGGAGGGTCCCAACAGAGGTCACAGCACACGGGGCCCCATCTGCATCTCCGGGGCAGGTACAGAGCTGAGTGAGGAACGGGCAGGGGTGAGAAAAAGAGGTGATTTATTTAAGAGGCTTCTGAATCAGTTCCCTGAGATGGCTGACCTGCTGACAGTGACTTAATCAGCACAAAACATTTTCTTGATTTGTCACCAGGGAACGGCAAAATATTCTCGGAAGAGCTTCATCTTTTATCTTAAGAACTATTTACATCAAGGAGGTTAAGACACAGCTTTAACCACACAGACAGCACCACCTTTGGGTTTGCTGTTCTTAAACACTACCTGGGAACAGTGTCTTTCTTGTCTTGACTTGCATCTGCCTACCCACAAAAGAAAAAGCTCTGTGCTGCATCATTTTTATTCATGAAGATAAATCCGTTGTGTATTTTTCTAATGATCTCTTAAGTCTGCAATTTGCACCATTTTATAGCAGTAAAAGTTAGAGATGCAGTAAGCCATGTATTTAAGGCTGGTAACTTAATGGGAAAGGCATTAACTACCATTTCAGATTTTTAGTTATGTTCCCCTCCCCATCCTTTGTAATTACCTTGTTACTTAACAGCAGCATCAGCAATTTTATTGATGTGCTTTTAGCACAGGCTACTACCAGAGGACAAGAGTGCTGGAGCATGTTACAGACTCCAGAGCAAACTTTATCTCCTGCTCTTTTTTAAAAAGGATCAGAACATTACCCACCTCTCCTTCACCCTTAAAAATCTGCAAGCAGCAGCAAGGCCTGCTTCCCAGGCAGTTCTAGTCTTTTAACAGATAAGAGATCACTTTAAGCCCCCAAGTCACAACTCATGTTATCCCAAGAGATAACATCCTCTAATAAGCTTGGCTTTTTTATTTCTCTTGTACCCTTTTGTGGGGAGGGGATGGGGAGAACTCTGCAACCCCGCTATGATCAAGTCTAATCATGATGGAAGTTCTTTTGAGGAGGCAAACAAGTAAAGAAAAGCTTCCCAGAAATCTCACTGTGATCTTGCAGTTACTTCTGATGAGGGTGGTACTGGCCTGGGAGCCTTTCACTGCCTCCTGTTCCTCACTCCTGTTCCCCTGGCTCTGTGGGATCCTCCCCATGGCCAGGCCTCTTCCCAAGGAGACCCCATGCCCACAACAGCCAGCTGGCATCACCCTTTGCCAGCACTCCTGCCTTGCTAATCTACCTTCTCAGCCTCCTGAGGCCATCTTATAAACCTAATAATTCCACATTTGGCGGTGTTCAACAAGCATCTGAATTACTGAATTTTCTGTACATCCCCACAGCTCCTGGGGAGAACAAGCACTGTCCTGGATCAGTTTTTATGACTGGCAGTGGATTTGGGGAGTTGTATCCACCACACCATTGTGCACGTTGGCCTGCACAACACATGCAGCAGGAGAAGACAAAAGGTCTAGCACAGAGCTTATCAGCACATGGCAGGCATTTTAAGCCATCTTGCAAAGGAAAAAAAACATGTTGTGCATGTAAGAGAAGGAAATCCCTAATTGGAAACACAATTGTGTCGTAAGAAGGGCTCCAAAATCAACAGCCACTCCAATTTATATGGTGTTTTATCAAGCCAAATAGTCCCCAAGGGCTTTGCAAGATGAGCCTCTAATAAGGCTTATAAAACAAGCCCTCCATAATAGAGGCTGGGGCAGGGAGGGGGAGTTAAAGGCCTTTTAGCATGTGAATTGTGACAGCAGTGTAAGCCTGCCAAAGCTCCAGCTAACAAAGGCTCCAGAAGCTCCGAGGGGATCTGCAGGAGTTTCAAGTGCAGAGGTTCATGGGGAACAGGTGGGGCAGCTGGGATCCAGCCCCCAGACTGGGCAGCCAGTGTAGGGTCTGGTGTGGGACCAGGCAGCACTCTCAGCCCTGTGACATTCCACTTGCTGGGGCTGAGGCACATGTGCAGGACACACTCTCAGTCCACAGGGCACAGCTCTGGTGGATCAGCTCAGAAGATGCCCCCCAAGTGAAGTGGGAAGATCTCCTGTCACACCAACCCCACTCTTTCAAAAAAGAAGTTGTGCCTTGATCCTGTCCATTGAGATATTGCACGGAAGAATGCAATTTTAAAACTATTTTATTTTGTCTTTCCCCCTTCCCCCACAGGAGAAGAGAGAGCCTGAAGGAAAAACAGAGGGGACATTTTTATTCCAGCCTTTATGGTGTGTCTGGAAGACAATACTGCAGCATTGAGTGTGTGACAAGAAACACGAACAGGATGGGGAGTGTGACTGTAAAACGTGCCTTAACATCCCCTGCAGGAGCACATCCTCTGAGTACCATCCCTCCATCATCACTGTCCTGCCCAAGCGATGATACACAAGTCAGGGAAAGCAAAACCAGCCAGCACAGGTCACACTTCACTGCACAGCTTTGCAAACCACGCTAAGAAACCCTCAGAGGAAAGAACCAACTAGTTTCAAGTCTATTTTGAGTTGCACAGTGGGGTTGTAAATACCTTGTTTCTGGCAGTTCTACAGTGGTTAAAAAATATATCAAGTAGTCATGGAAAACCCAAGACATAAATTTGTTGCGGAAAGAAACGTCTCTTTTCTTCTGCAACAAAGACAACAAGTGCTTTAATTTGGTTTCCATTTTCTGGCTGATGCTGTTTTGTGAGCAAGTCTGTAACGGCAGAGCTGGGCTTGTGGAGATGATTCCAGAAGGATGTGCCCTGCTGTGAAGGTGCAGGGCTGCACATAGCCTGGTTTTAACCAACACACACACACATCTATCAGTCAGCTGACAGATTAAGTAAGGCTGTCACTAGTTTCAATGCCTTTCAGATCATCTTGCTGAAGTCTGGGGGAAAAGATCTGTTTCACCATTTTCTTAGACTTATAAATAATTGATATATGAAAATCACAGTGATTCCAAGACTACAAAGCACATCCATGCAGAGGGAAAATGTGTCATTTAGGAGTCACATCAGGGCCTTGAGTGCATCAAAGACCTTGCAATATTCCCCACACAGGAACCTTTAGGATTTCTCCACAGCTCCAGGCAGACTTCCACACCTTGGCACAGACCTGTGGTCCTGCAGGCTCCTGGAACACATCCCTGCCCTCCTTTCTCCAAGCCATCTCAATTCAGCCACGGAAAAGGGATGAGCTCTGTGCGAAGCTCTGCAGGCCATGGTGAACACCCCGCTCCTGGCACAGCGGTGACCTGGCACCCCCTCCCTGCCCTGCAGGACTGGGAAGGCTGCCTGTGCTGGGACAAGGGACTGCCACCCAAGGGACTGCTGTGCTGCCACGATGGATCCACAGCCAGCCAGCAGCGGTGCCTTGCAGTGATCACGCATGGGCATGGACTCNTGCCTGGCCATGTCCCTTCCTGATCCAGACCTGCTGGCTTCACTTCCCAGCTTGAACCCAGACCTGCCTTGGCACTGTGCACTTGGAAAGTGATTTCAGGGCCCTGGTTGTTGTCACTGAAGCTGCTCTGCTCTTCTTGCTGGGGATTACTGCAGCACTCATCAGCAAGGCCACAGCCTCTGCTTGTCCTGCTGTCACTGTCACCTCCCTGCTCATCCTCCCTGCCACAATCCTGCAGTTCTGCCTGGAGTCAGTAACTCCAGAGCTCCAGAGGAACCGGAGCAGCCAGACAGGCAGTAACTGGCCTAAATAGGACAGCAGCTTCCTCTGAAAAATACAGCTCAGGTATGACTAATGTGCCAGAAAGCTCATGTCTCAAGTAATCCCCTGCTCAAGACTTTATCAATAATGCACAATTGGATTGTGGAATACAAAACCTCTGGAACTTAATAAAAGGACTGGCTTAAGCACTGAGCTAACATCATTGGGATTGATGAGTGAGGACAGTTTCAAACAAATTACCCCTCACAGCCAGATAAGACCTGTCTCCAGGAGACTGGGTGACAGACAAGTAGCTCAGTGTAGCTGTTCACCTGTCCAAAGTGAAGAGGTTCTGAGTGGAAAACAACGGCTTTAGGAATTAAACACATTTCCCAAGCAGACTCTTCAGAGATGAATGCTCATAGATTGAAGGGGAGGTTTGTCTAGTGCTATTTTAAACATTCCAGTACTTTGCAAAAATTTGTCCCAACATGGGAGGTGGGGCTCAACAAATCAACAAGTCAACAAATGTGACTTACACCCAGTTCAGTTTTCCCTCACGTGTGAGGATGCCTGTGCTGAAGCCTTTGTGCCCAAATTCCCCAGGACTGTCCCAGCACAGGCAGGTGCTCAATGCTGGCAGCAATAGGGTCAGCCCCAGCCCAGCACTCTGACCCCAAACAGACGTAGTTTGGCCCTGGAACAGGAGACACCTCTACAGGAAAACAGACTCTGAGGGAAATGGGACAAAATCAGCACAGAAGGGAAACCTCAGAGGCAGCAGACACTGAGGGCTGAGAGAACAGGGAATGTACACTGGGTATGGGACAAATTGGAGCCAGGGCTTTTGGAGGGAATGTATCAAACTGCACAGGGTGCAGAAAGAAGGGAAGAAAAGTCAGAGGCAAACCTATGAAAAGGGGAGGTTCTTCAATGCACACACACAATTAATTTGTGACCTGTAGAGCTAAAGCAGGCATGCCCCTCTCCAAGACCTGCCAACCAAAATCTCAGCTTCTCAGGCTTACAGATGGAGCCTGATCCGCCCATATCCCAGACCCTGATTGGATTAAGGCTGTTCTGAATTCTCTCTCACCGTGTCTGTGAGAGACATCTTCAGTGAATACCCCCTCCCTGGCTAGCTGAAGACCAGAGCTGGGGTTTGGGTTGCATATCCCTTATAGGATCTACCCTTCCCCACTCACAGAGGCTCTTTGGAGGTTGTATAAACACTCTGTGGTGTCCTCAGAAGACAGCAAAGGATCAGTACTTCGCATGACATCAGCCTCACCCCCCTGCACTCAGCACCCACAGCCCACCCGCAGCAGATCCAGCAGAGCACCACAGGAGCCTGTCAGGAGGGATTAGTCCCACATGCCTCCTTCAGCATTAGCACAAACTAACAGGACAGCATGGAAAGCCCAGCAATTCCCAGGAACACTTTATTTATTGCAATCCAGGGTAAGAACAGCTCATCTGGAGCCAGGCTCCAGCCCAACTCTGATTGCCAACTATGGGGAGACAGCTGAAATTACAGTAATGCAATTTCAATATCCTCACAGAGGTAAATGCGCTCAGTTGCCTCAAGGCCTCTGTAAACATTAATTATTAACTTAATGTCTGGCTTCCCTGAGGTATCCGTTATCCTGTGTATTAATGGCCCTTCCAATAAGGCAGGGGGCAAACAGCTTGCAGATTACCTGATAGTATTAGTGAAAGTTTGCAAATTGATTTGGTTGGATTGGAAAGTGCTTGGCAGTTAACTGATCACAGATTTTGGAGAAAGAGCAGGGTACAATAAAAGATGTTTTCTTTCCTCACAGCTTTATCTGCTCAGAAAAGAAGAGGAGCCAGGCTGGCTGTTCTTTTGGATGCTTCCTTCCTGTCTCCCATCCAAAGTGTAATGAAGGAAAGCCTCAGGCAGAAAACTCAGCTGTAGCAAGAGGTAACATTAATGCTGTTCTAAATTCCTCTTCACAAAAGTTAAGTCAATCTTATTCCTAAGACCCAGCTCTTCCATATTTTCACTGTCGGGGATTTTCACATCCATATGGGATAGGCCTGAGGGGTCAGATTGAAAAAAGGATTTCAGTGAAGAACCTTCAGTACAGTCCAACACTGGGATCCTCAGAGCTGCCTAATCCTTTAAATACCTCCAGATCCACACACACGAGCGAGGTAAGGGCGACAGGCTGAGCATGCACACATGTACCATTTGCACTTCCTTCTTGCATAAACTGCTGCTCAGCTTTTTTTCTCCTCCCAGAAAGCTGCTTTTACAACCCTCTGAAACACCTCATTTAACTGGAGAAGTATTTGTTCATTAGCGCTCCTTGCAGCAGGAAGCACATGTCAGCGTGGGAGTTCAGTCCCCCAGGATATGACAAGAGAATTCATTCCACAGCACAGGGACTCTGGAGATGCTCCTGTTCTGAGGCTGCAGCTCAGCTCTCATCCCTGTTCCACCAGCTGCCACCTCCACCCTGGTCAGAGCATCACACAAGCAGGACAGCCACATCCATAGGCTGCTCAAGATAAGACTGGCCAATATTAAAAGCTAGCATCTTCCCCTTGGAAAGATAAGGCAAAGCTGGCAGATTCTCATCTCTTGTTTTTCATCCAGAATACCACATGCTTTGAACAGCCACACGCACGACAAGCAGCAGTCACGTTTCCAATCTGCCGTGCACTTTGCTGGGCCCCTTGTGCTTGGAGAGAAATCTGTATTCTCTGATTCTATCTGGATGCCAGGGAGTGATTTAAAGGGAGACCAAGTAACAGTCCTTGATAGATTCTTGGTTACATTGCAGTTTGCTGTTTAGTCAGCTAACGTCTGTTCTTCAAGCAGAGAAACACGATATTGCTCTTTCATGTAAATTTATGGAAGAAGTTATGATTTTATCCTATATCCTAATAAGGATTCCGACTTAGCTTTTAAAAGGAGAATCTTGTTTGTGCTGGAGTTTTGTGTCTGTTATTTTATCATAATTTAAAATCAAACTAGTCAGACACTAAATTATTTCCTGCTGAGAAATGTGCAAAAGCTCCCTTTATTCCTATATCCTCTTTACCGCTGGCATCTTGTATTTATAGAGTGGAGATGGAGAACTTAACATCCATGTTTTCTCCTTTTAAAGTCTCTCCTTTGATCTGGTTATCCATCCAGGAGATTGCTTTGATCCTTGCAGTTTTGCTAATTCCAAATACGCAATTATGCTTATCTAGTCCTGGAGGATCTGAGTGTTTCAAGCCATCCCTCATCCACTGCTGGTTTACCAACACAGCCCAGCTTTAATCAAAAGGAACTTGTTCTTGCCCAGAGCACTTCAGGCTACAGACTCATCTGCCAGCCTCAAAAACTCAGGAGAGCCTGTTTTTCCTTCCTGGCCACATCACAGGGAAGCAGGAGAGAGAACAGGCTGTGAGAGAAGGGCATCTCATGTGCTGAACAGTGAGGTCAGGGAGCAAGTGGAGGAGTCCATGAAGGAATGGCCACACAGAGGAACAGAGCTCAGGGCTCTCACACAGGCTGGGAGCCTGTCAGGCCACCCAATCAGGCTGCTCTTCTCTCTGTTCCTCCATATTTCAGTCACTCAGAAGCCAGGAACCAAGGGGATGTGAGAAACTGGACATCACAGGCCGTGAAGGAGTTCAACTGAGTAGGGAAAGCAGCAGAAATGGGGAGCAGTTCTCCAAAAACAGAACTATCTTTCACCTCTCATCAACCGCAAGGAGAGAGAGCTGAGACTGATCCCAGGCCTGTTTGCTGCTTGTTTTAAAAATCTTCTCCCTTACAATATCATTATTGCCACGTGAAATGAAGGTTATCTAAATCCTGCATGATCTCTCCCCCAGGGAGCAGGGAGAGAGGCAGAAGAGGAGAATGCCATTATTTCATGATGGGATCTGAAGTAGCAGGGGATTTCCTTTCAGCTTCCAGAGGTTTGGAACAAATTGAGATGCATCATCCTAATGCTTCACTGCTCAGTGTTTTGACACCACATTACTGCTTAGCACCTGAAACTCATCTGATGGAAGACGTGACCACAGCCCTGCTTTCCTCTCTGCTATCAACTCCTTGTGTGCCACTCCTCATTCTCAGACTAAGAATGAAATTAAAATCTTCTTTAACACGTTAAAGAGTGATAGGGAAAAATTACAAAAGGAAGAAGATAAAATCTGAAGAGGCAGCAAGCAGCCACAACTGAAGTACAGCATTTAAATAATTATCTTGTTATAAGAGCCCAGGCAAGCCTGCTGGAGGGGCAAATTTCTCCCATCAGAAGGTGAGTGCAGGTTCCCTCCTGTCCTCATATAAAGGTTTTTATATACCTTATATGAAGGTATTTCTGTTCTTGCAAATTGAAGTGGCTCAAGTGGCAGTTTCTTGCAAAAGCTTCTCCTACCACCAGCACAAGGAAGAAATAAAGTCTGAGAATAATGGTTTAGCACCACTCTGGCACTTCCAGCAGCTTTCCAAGAGGCAGGTTACCCATGGAAGGCAAGAGATGAGCTGCTAAAATTGCCCTTTTCTACCCTGCAACCCCCCCAGCAGCAAGGCAAAGAACAATTTTTCATGTTTTGCTTCAAACAAGACTGACACCACCAGGGCAACCCCAACAGCACAATGTCTGTAAGTCAGCTGAGAGCTGAAAGAGGACTTTATTTTGCCACTCTGCCCTAATGAGAACTTTGCAGGAGCTCTCAGTAGTTCAGACAGGTGGGTGACTGAGGTTCAATGTCTGCCCTCACAGGGTGAGCCAGGACGCCAAAATGGGGTGCAAAAAAGAGGCCTGCAGGGGGGAAAGACCCCTGTTAGTGCTGCTGTGTGCACAATCCTGGTGCACTGCTCCCCTGGAAACCCTGCCAGGAAAGTTGCAGCAGTGGAAAAGGAGAGTAGGTGGCAGGTGGTGGAGCTTTTATGAAGTTGGCTTTCCTTGCCACACTGCAAAGCTCTCGTGCAGGCAGAGTTTGCTTCCTGCAGAACTTCAGTGGCCATCATTAGCTGAAGTTTCAGGCAGGGTCGCTGAAATCTGCCAGCAGAGCTGTGTTTGGCACACTGACTCACGGCTTCAAAGCTGCAGCCCTCTGAACCAGCTTTTCCAAGCTGAATTACTCACCTGACATTTGATAAATCTCAGTGAACTCCTTTTTTTTGTAAGGGAGAACCTGTAAAATTCATTCTTCTTTGTATTACAGAAATTCCCACTGAGTCCTCCTCTGGAAAAGCTGAACACTGTGTTTATGCTGCAAGAGGGCAGCACAAACAGGGCACCTTCCTGCCCTGACAGATTTTAGACCAGCAGCCCTAAATCTGAGATCTGCCTGTTGCATGGTTCTCAGCTTTACCTATCGGTGCTTTGCCTGAAAGAGATTCATCAAAAGATTGTTTGTAAACTCAGCATGGTGTGAGTTTACGCTCCCAAAATCAGTAAGCACTTAGAAAAGGGCTCTTGTGAAGTTTTTTTTAAGTACCAGGCCTGATAACAAAGTTACACTTTTTGTGACTGACTCGCAGTGAACAACTCCCACTATTGTCTCAGCACTTCAGTTTCAAAAATCTCCGTGTTACTGTAACACCTGGCCTCTCTAGGTGAGCCAGATACATTCCAGATCGTTCACTAAAAGTTCATCTTACTCTGAAGCAAGACGTCTCAGTAGGTGCTTCTACAGACATTGCACTGAATTCTTTTGAAAACTGTGAATTACAGGACCTCACTTTTGTATCCTTGAGACATTTGTCTGCACAGGTGGTGCACCTTTGGTGGAATGAGGTGAAAACAGAGGGAAAATGGAAATGTCTAGAGGTCATGCATCTTGGAAGGAAAAGAGGGAGGAAAAGAAGGAATTGGGAAAAGGTACCATGGTAATACAAGTTGTTCAAATCTCATTTCTTTGCATAGAATATAAGCATCAGACAGGTAACATGTGGTCTGAAGCAAATGCGAGCACCTAACACGCTCCATCTGCACAAGCAAACAATCCAAGCATATTTGGGATGATAGATGCAGGACTGGCAGGTATTTATCACCTAACTGTCTGGAGATTTAACTATCAGCTAAACAAGAACGCTGCTAAAATGCTCCTGCCTCACAGCACAGAAATTTAGAAGCTCATACTCAGGAAGCTGCCCAGATTCAAAAGCTGCTGCATTTGATTTCCATGCCTGTTTTACCATTACTTCAAAGACAGCCAGTTCTAAGTCACTTGACATTTGCTCTGAGAAGCCTGAGCAAACAGCCAAGGCTGGATCAGGGCGTCTCTGTGGTGTGAGCTAACAAAGAAATGGACAAACATGTCAAGCCAAAAGCCAGAAGCTCTGGGACGTGCGTTGGGCGAGGCTGCAGCTCTTAATAGATCCAGGGAGAGAGGCTGTCAGAGTTTCACGTGGAGCACGGCCCTGGCAGCAGGCTCATTATCATGGCAGGCAGCTTGGGTTGTTGGTTAAGGTAACTTCTGTGCTTCAGGGATGGCTCTGCAGGAAAAGCACATGGGAACAAGGGGAAAACTGGAAATTTGGCTGTCCAAAGCATCTCCCACTCTTATGAAGATGTGATCTGCACAGCTGCCACATGCACGCTTACCCTCCTCCCAAACCAGCAGCTTCCCAGCTGGATCAGGCTGTGGAGATGGTGAGAACGGGGTTTATATTACAGAGCAGAGACTCCTCACAGCTCTGTTAAAAATGCAGCCTGACCTCTGTTCTAAAGCACTTTAGGGAATCTTTGTCCCAGAGCTTGAGGAAAAGGTAGAGCTGTAAATTAAAATTGCATTAGTAGTTTCTTCGGTGGTCTGCAGAGCAGGCAGGAGAGGAGCTGGAAATATATCTTTTTTTTTTTTGCATTTATAAGGAGTTGTATCCCCAAATAATATGCAGTGCTTTAGCATGGAAACACAGATCCACTAAAAAATTAAAAAATAATGTTTAAACACTGTATAGATCAACAGAGAGGAAATGGCATTACTGAAAGACCTAGTGCATTAATTGCTGTTTCTAGCACTCTTGGAATCCTCTGTGTCTTTGATATCTACATAAAAGCATAAACCCCTCATTCTTTCTGAAATAATTCTTTCAATGCAGTTTCAGATACATGAAATGTACAAAATTTGGGCACTTTTACTTGGAGCTGCACTATTTCCAGGTGATTTCTTGTTACTGCTTAGAGAGCTTTGATCTACTTTTAGCTTAAAATCAAGTTATATTCCACACATTGGTTTTATACTGAGAGGGTAGTCAGAAATTAATCCATAGACACACTATTTTACTGCTTTTGCACTGTATTTCCTGTTTTAATGCTAGATTGTTTTGATGGAAGGTAGCAATCATTTAAACATTAAGAACAGTCATCTAGGGGACACAGTTGTCAGATTTAAGGATCAGAAATTATATAGGCAGCTGTAAAAGGATAGGAAGTGAGTAGATCAATATTATGAGGTCCAGTAATTCTTTGAAGTATTAAAGCAAAATGGGGGAACTGTTTGCAAGAACAACTTGATGATTTAAGTTATGCAGCAGCTCCAGGGGCAGGTGAGAAGCAGGCAGCAACCTCTGTAGGGTCCTGAAAGGGTTAAGGACAACTTGATCAAACAGGTTTTTGCCCTGAAAAAAGGACAGGCCGAGGAGGACGTGCAGTAGGATCCCATTCCAGGCTGGAAAACCCTGGCAGCCACTCCATCTGCAGGAGAGCCACTGGGGAAGCATTTGTAGGGAAAGATCCCTGACATTACACAACCCTTTGGAGGGTCCTGGCAGCACCCTCCACATCTCTATTTACATGCAGGGAGTGAGCAGCCCATCAGTGAATGAATCCTCCATTTCCATCACGCAGTTCAGCACGTTTATGAGCAAAGCCCTGAACACACAATAACATTCTGCTTGATACCAGTCCTAAGAGAATCTGGCATTGTTTGGAAGCATTTGGTCAATGGCTTTTCGGTGCTCATTGTGCATGCAGAGGAGGAAGGAGCATCCCAACACAGTAACTACAACACAGGCTCCCCATAAGGATGTGGATATCTGAAAGCAAGCCCAGGATGCTGCAACCCCACCAGCTTGGAGATCTACTCAGAATTCAAATTAATTCAGGAGAAAGAACACAGCTCACAGAGAAATGCAGAGAGTCAGAGCAGACCAAAGCTCAGCTAAAAACCTGCACACAGAGTTGGATAAAGTTTCCTATTCCACTTCAAATTCCAAGCAGAGACACAAGAGTGTCATTTGTTGTGTGGGAAGGGTGATCCAACCGCGTCATTATTCATCCCAGCCAACTCTAAGATCCCACTACAGGTGAGTTAAATTCTTAATCTAAGATGACTTTATGCATTTCACTGGGATTTCACAATCCAGCCTGGAGACCCCAGCATTCCAGACACGTCCAAAAAGAAGTTACTTTGTGTAGGGATTTTTCTAGGATACAGACACTTAAGGTTGCAGCATAAAAGTTTAGAACCTTTAATCATTTTGTGGTTCTTTGAACATGACAGAGCAGCTCCCCCTCACTGTGCAAGTCCAAACCAACAATCCAGATTTCTCTCCCAGTCCCACTTGAGTACAAACTTAGCTAGACACACATTTTTATCTGCCTTTGGAAGGTAACTTCATATCAGCAAAAATAAAAGCTAGTAAGATTATTTAATGAATTAAGAGAACAACTGCTTTTGGTTGATTTTCTTGGTTCTATGATTTCCCAACCAAGTCTTTGTTGACAGCCCATAGCAGAGTCTACTAAGACCCTGGATCCTGGTATGAATCCAAACAAAGTTTCAGCTCAGGGCACTCCTAAAAGAGGTGAGAATGTCCCAAACTGGTTCGATTATACCAGGTAATGGAGAGTACACTGGGAGGTGAAGATCACTTTAAGGAACACACTCCTAGGAAACAGCCATGCTGGTTATCCCAGTGAAGTGCAGAGGCAGGATCATTCACCTCACGTGTTTAGGGACGCTGCCTTCTGGTGCTCCAGAGCCTCGGGCACATCTGAAATTCAAATCGGAAGCCTCTGATTTGAAAGGTTTGTCAAAGCCGTGGTCTGGTTCTCAGCAGTGCAGTTGGTCCCGACCAGATTTAAGGTAGCATTTGCAATTCAAAGCATCTCAAGGCAACGACATAATCCTTACAGGGAGTGGAAACTTTCCTTTCCTACATTTCCTAGCAGAAAATGGTATCCTAAATTAGCAAAACCAAGACAAAGTGTGGAAGGTCCCGGTGGGAGAGAGGTTACCCCACTTGTTTCAGATTCAAGCTGAGAGGTTCCAGCAGTAGGTAACCTCAGTTCCTGTACTTTCTGTGGAGTGAATGCAGCAGCTCCACCTGAGCTGCTTCCAGCGATAACTCTCCTCACTTTGCATAATGAGGTCCCATCTATCGCCCCAGAAGTTGTTTAACCCCCAACAGTGACTTATTCCAGGCTATCAGCCAAGTGAATGCTTAAGTGGAATATATGTAGCAATGATCATCACAGGCTGGTATTCATCTTGTCTCAGAAATTGTTTAGGGCACAGAGGTTAAGAAGAATAGAGTGCAGGCTTAAAAAAGATTTGTTTCTAAGAGACATTTCACTAGCTTCATCCAATTTAGCCAAGAAACTGAGGTTAGGGGGATGCCTTTCAGGAACTATTGTCTCATGGTAATTTAACACATAGGTTTTGAAAAGAGGACAGCAGTTAAGCAGAGTTGCAGTTCAGTCAGATAAGAAACTCTCTCATTGGTATGGAATAGATCTAAGCACCTCAGAACAGCTGTCAGCCCCTTTACAAGGCAGATCCCACACCCCTTCCCTTCAGACTCTACAAGCCAAGCTACCCAGAGCTTTTCAGGGCTCCTGCCATAGCACAGACTTACCAACTAGTCTAAAAATACCCCTGAAAGTGAGGAGGGAAAGGTCCTGGTCTAGATAAGGCAATTAGAGCTGGCTTAGAGAAAACTCACTGATCAGACAAGCATTGTACTGCAATTGTGCTACTCAGCACTCCCATTCTAAGGGGCAGAAGTCTTCAGGAACAGAACTCCCCATTCTGAAACTGAGCACAGCCACACCCTCTCTCTCCCCAGGCAAAGAACCAGCAGAGCTCCTGCTTGACGTGCTTAGAACAGCATGAGGTCCTTAATTGGGTTAATTGAGTTTCACCTGCAGCAGGTGGGTGTTTCTGAGCACCTGCTCAGACAGGAAACGTGACCCTGTGTGTGGAGGGGATGGTGCAACTGTACACGGAGTGGCTTTCCCCAAAACACCAACAGCAGATGTTAACCAAGGCACAAAAGCTCTTTTGAAGGGGGTTTTCAACGTGTTTGTTCCAATATGCTGCTGTTTTCACTCACGTGCATTTCAGTGAGATTCCAGGTTTGGAATAATGAAGGGGGACATCCAGGAGGCAGGAAGGAATGGGAAGGGAAGACAAGCCTGGACTTTGCCAAGGGTCCCCTGGAGAAAGGGGCCAGCAGGAGCTTCTTGAGTCCAGCAAAGCTCCTCTACCTGCAACGGGTGCACCCCATGGACAGGGACAGGCTGGGCCCTGATTTTTTCCCCTGCAGGGAAGGACCTTGTGGTTCTGACAGCAACAGAATGAATGTGGAGCTATTTGGCTGAAGACACACAGAAGCCAAGTGGCAGCTCCTCAGTTCATCTACAAAACCCTTCAGAATGAAAAAGGAGCTCCATTTCACTGAAAGGACAGGGATAAGATATCCCAGGCAGCAATAAATCGGCCTCCCCCAATGTGCTCTGAGGAATTACAGAAACAAATAGCCCCAGAAGCAACATTTGCAGATAGGTCAGAGGTTCTGCATTCGCTTTGGCTTTTTTTATATCCCATTTCCCATGCCCCGGGGCGACATGAGTGAGACAGAGGCATTGTGACAACCCATGCACCCTCCAGAGAGGGAAAGGCAGCACTTTGCCATCATTAGGACTCGCTCACGCTGCTGCTGCAGGAACCCAAACCCCTGGTTCCAGCACGGGCATCGCGGTGCGGGGTCTTTGAGCAGAAGCAGCAGCAAACAGCCCATCCCTGGGGAGCTATTCCCTGCATAAATAGCTGCATAAACAGCTCTGCAGTGGCACTCACAGTCTGGCTCAGGAGACTTTTATGTCTCCAGTTTCTAATGAGGACCAGTTTAATTTTTTTTTAACATCCTGTCTCCCCAATAAAAGTCATCTCCGATGTGGAATTGGCTCGGAGAATTGCAGTTCCTTGATCATAAGTGCTTTCAAGTGATGTGGCAGGGTGATCAACGTGAAGGTTGGATTAAGGTTTAGACTGCAGCTTTTGGGAGTCATACAAGTCACTAATTACACATACAGCCCTCAGCATGGCAATGGGAACATCACAGAGCTACTTCAGGGAAGATTCAAAGAGAAGTAACACAGTTTAGCACTAAANAAACGTGACCCTGTGTGTGGAGGGGATGGTGCAACTGTACACGGAGTGGCTTTCCCCAAAACACCAACAGCAGATGTTAACCAAGGCACAAAAGCTCTTTTGAAGGGGGTTTTCAACGTGTTTGTTCCAATATGCTGCTGTTTTCACTCACGTGCATTTCAGTGAGATTCCAGGTTTGGAATAATGAAGGGGGACATCCAGGAGGCAGGAAGGAATGGGAAGGGAAGACAAGCCTGGACTTTGCCAAGGGTCCCCTGGAGAAAGGGGCCAGCAGGAGCTTCTTGAGTCCAGCAAAGCTCCTCTACCTGCAACGGGTGCACCCCATGGACAGGGACAGGCTGGGCCCTGATTTTTTCCCCTGCAGGGAAGGACCTTGTGGTTCTGACAGCAACAGAATGAATGTGGAGCTATTTGGCTGAAGACACACAGAAGCCAAGTGGCAGCTCCTCAGTTCATCTACAAAACCCTTCAGAATGAAAAAGGAGCTCCATTTCACTGAAAGGACAGGGATAAGATATCCCAGGCAGCAATAAATCGGCCTCCCCCAATGTGCTCTGAGGAATTACAGAAACAAATAGCCCCAGAAGCAACATTTGCAGATAGGTCAGAGGTTCTGCATTCGCTTTGGCTTTTTTTATATCCCATTTCCCATGCCCCGGGGCGACATGAGTGAGACAGAGGCATTGTGACAACCCATGCACCCTCCAGAGAGGGAAAGGCAGCACTTTGCCATCATTAGGACTCGCTCACGCTGCTGCTGCAGGAACCCAAACCCCTGGTTCCAGCACGGGCATCGCGGTGCGGGGTCTTTGAGCAGAAGCAGCAGCAAACAGCCCATCCCTGGGGAGCTATTCCCTGCATAAATAGCTGCATAAACAGCTCTGCAGTGGCACTCACAGTCTGGCTCAGGAGACTTTTATGTCTCCAGTTTCTAATGAGGACCAGTTTAATTTTTTTTTAACATCCTGTCTCCCCAATAAAAGTCATCTCCGATGTGGAATTGGCTCGGAGAATTGCAGTTCCTTGATCATAAGTGCTTTCAAGTGATGTGGCAGGGTGATCAACGTGAAGGTTGGATTAAGGTTTAGACTGCAGCTTTTGGGAGTCATACAAGTCACTAATTACACATACAGCCCTCAGCATGGCAATGGGAACATCACAGAGCTACTTCAGGGAAGATTCAAAGAGAAGTAACACAGTTTAGCACTAAAGTGAGAAAGTTCCTGTGACATTAAAAAGCAGAATTTCCCTCCAAGCAGAGGTTTGTCTGTGCCTCCTGAGCTCTGTTAAAACCCAGAGACGACAACTCCTGAATGTGCTGAAGAGCCCAGGCCAAGAGCTGGGGTCTGCAGAAGTCACCTTGTAACTGAATTTCTATTTGCCTTCCAAAACATGATCTTGGGCTGTGGAAAGCCCAAGACTACTATTTCGTTTAGCTAATATTTCATTTCGCTAAAGAGATCCCTCAGCTTCCTGGGCAGGACAGAATGGAGCGAGTGTCATTACTGCTCCTCAGGTATCAGGGTGAGATTAGATCTGCAATCAGGCACAGCCCAGCCCCACACCGCAGGCAGCAGGGCACAACCGATATTGGATTTGTTTAGGAGTTTCTTTCATTTCATTTCGGATGTGTGACACCAGTCCAGAGCAGCTGTGGAGTGCAGATATGACAGATGTGGTTTGAAAGAACCTGGGAAAGTGCACAGCAACCTGGGACTGCTTTGTACTGAAGAACAGAGATTTTCTGGGACACAAAAAGAAGTCAAGGCTGCTCGGCCCTGTCTGTTCTCCAGTCGTACACAGCTGTCACTTAGAACAAGGAAGAAGCAGAGAAGAGAAATTGGGAATTCGAAGCCTTGCAGGATTCCTGGCTGTTAGGAGAATAAATGGTGATTTTCACCCCACAACCAAGCACAGATCCCAGGGGACAATGCAAGGTAGGCACCATTTTCTTCCTGGGCACAAGTGTTCCTTTGCAGGACTAGAAGTGTTTTAATAAAATGCTGTTTGCATTCAAAAATAGCCTTTTAACCAGTAGCCTTGAAGACTTCCCAAAATGAAAAAAAACCCTTTATAGTCTGTCTTGAAAACACTGATGATTTTCTGAAATTATTTTGGATGTCTCAAAGAATGTTATCACAATGATCTCTGGTTTTAGCAACAGTCATTGCCTGACAAGGTCAATTTTAAAAAATCAGCTGTGGTTTCAATTTCATTCTGAAGTATTCAATGCTAAAATTTTCTATTAAAATTTTGAAAAAAGTCTTCTCCCTGCAAGCAGAAACGACAAATTAATTTGGGAAATGCTCTGAAACAAACTCCCCAAAAAATATCTGCCAAGATTTTATTTTAGATTTCCTTTGTTTTCCAAAATTAGGTGTCATCTTTCAATCAGCACCACCCCAGAGGATGAGATTTGTGTTCACTACCCTGGCATGCGTAATGATGCCAGGATAATTCGCAGCAGATGTACATTTGGGGAGAAATTATTTTCCTCAGAATCTATTTGTGTGGGAGGATGAAGTATGGTTATAATGAAGGTGCTGTGGGAGCTGAATGACTTTGCATCTCAAGTACAGGTGCACTTGGGTGTAACTTAAACATAGTTTGCAATCTCTCTAAATGGAGCATTTATAGCCAATTACACTTGTCATTCACCTTGCAAATACCTCTATCTAATTTAACAGCATATGCAGCAAGCAGAAAAATAAAGGATATTCTATTAGGTGACAGCAGAATAGAGGTGGAGGTACCAGCTCTGTGTCTAACACACGTTTGGCAGATTTCTGAACCGAAATAGAATGAATTCAGAGCGTGGCCTCCAATGCCCTTATTCTCCCTGCATCAGAAGCCTCCTGTCAAATGTAATTTCCTCCAGGAAGACATGTATCTAGCTGAGATTTTCCAAAACCTGTCCAAGTGATTTGGACACTCACTTCTCATTAGTATTAACAGCAAATGAACATGAGCATCTCCTAAGTGCCTTTGGAAATCTCTTGACACATTTTTATTTTGGTGGCTGTTAAATGACTCTTTGGGCAATCTGCAGTAGAAATGACAAGTTTCACATTTGTTTTCCTGCACTCGGATATTCCTAATGTCCATGTACCAAACGTCAAAATTTTCCCTCAAAAAGACAGCTTAGATGTGGTGAGAGGGAGGGCAGAGACAGACTTTTGTTGTGTTTGGATTAAAGGACAAAGTTCACATTCCAAAACTGTCTCCTCCACAGAGGGCTGCATATACCAATTTTAGGATAATACCACAATGATTGTCATCTTTTTGTCACCGCCCTAGGCAGGGATGTCACTGCAATGGGAGCAGGGATGCAGAGGAGTTCCATGGCTCTGTGTCACAGGCTCTGAATCACAGGCAGTGCCCTGGAGAACGGAACAGGAGGGAAGGGAAGGAAAGGTGAACCTCTGTGGGAACACCTGGTCCATGCCCTGCAGCAGGGAACAGCTGCTCCTCTGAGAGTTCCTCAAATTGTCAGTAGTACACCTTAGATCACATCCAGTCCCTCTGACTGTTCCAGGAAACAGGAAGAGGAAAATGGGAACTGAAGCAAATTATTTTTTAAACTGACAACAGATTATATTCTCCCCTTTCCCCACCAAACTGAGGGAGCAGAAAGAGGCTTGGAAGAGATTTCATTCCTGCTGTATCCAGCTTCCACTTTTCACCCCCACATGAGCCAGAAGAAAGCCTTGCAAGCCACTTCTCCAACCAAAACACTGCAGATCCCTTCAGACTGAACCACGGAGCTTTTCCTGTCCAAGCCCTCCTGGACAAAATCAGTCTTACCAACGAACTTAAATGCAAAAAAGTGAGTAATATTGAGCTCTATAAATCCATTTTACGTGGCTTCTTGATCTGTTATTTAACTGACATCCCTTCCCTTTTTGCCAAATGTATTTCATGTATATGTCTGTTTCCTATAATCTTTTCCATTTCTCTTATCGCTTATATTTTAATAAACCCCATGTACAGATTCAGTATCTTCTTTAGCAGCCAGAGAGGGAGATATATTTGTTCATTGGGGTTATTAAAATTCTAAATATCTCCCTCCTTTTATTTGATTTTAGTGAGATTCCAGACATTTTCTCAATACCAAGAAGATTGGATTCATTGGAATATAACTCTGACAGAAGTCTTGCAAGGAAACTTTAATTTTAGTTCAAACTCCATTAATTTAAGATATCCCAAGAAGATGTGGACAAGGTGAACCTTTTTTTATGAACTATTTTCAACCCTAGTTTAAGATGAAGCTAAAATTGGGTTTTTTTGCTTCTTAACACTGAGGAAAAAACCCTAAAACCCTTGAGATCATTATTTCGCTTTCATATATATTTTAACTCCTGCCAGAACTCCTGATGGCCACTTGGCTTAAGCAAGGACAGACTTAAACCTTTAAATCTGACTTTTTGGGCATTATCTTCCTGGTATTAGTGGAATAAACTACTTAAAACAGAGTTCTGCTTTCCTGGGGGCCTCTCTACTGGTCTGTCATTGCTGCCTTTTACATAGAGAGCACATTACGTTAAGAGGCTCAGCTCTGCAATTCCAGATTTGCTCCCAAGGGAGACTCCAGCAGTGACTTCTCCCTGATCCTTTGCGAAGCAGCAGTGATTTGTCTCCTGGTTTTCTCTCAGTGAACTCAGTGTCCTGTAGTTTTGTGGATATATTCACTGGATAAATTGTTCTACTCACAGCTGTTTGAAGGTACATCTGGCCAAAGGGGGAGTTGGAGGAGTTTATTACAATAAGACTCTAAAACCCAAAGTAATTTTAATTCTTCCCATTGCACACAAACCTTCCCACTCACAATAAGAACAGTGGATGCACGTTGCAACTTCAGGGGAAGAAAGTGCTTACAGGGAAAACTTAAAGAGCAGTGAACAAAATCAGGGCCTGACGGGCCACTTGAAACTTTCTTATCACTTCCTAATGTCATCTCAGAGCTGTTAGCCACAAAAAAGATGACAAGATCAAACTGAAAGAGGGTAGATTTACATTAGATACTGGGAAGAAATTGTTCCATGTGCGGGTGGGGAGGGCCCATCCCTGCAAGTGTCCAAGGTTGGACGGGGCTTGGAGCAACCTGGGATAGTGGAAGGTGTCCCTTCCCATGGGAGAGTGTGGAACGGGATGAGCTTTAAGGTCCTTTCCAACCCAAACCATGCTGTGATTCTATGAAGAAGCAAGTTTCAACTTTCCACCAATTCCTTTGGAGCCACAGTAGAAAATCAGCAAAATTAATGCTCCAGGCTGCAGGGTCTTCATCTACTGCTCAAGAGAAGGAGAGCTGGCATTAAGAGTGCACCAGCTTCGCTGCTGTTATTCCCAGGCCTTTCCAGAACAACAAAACAGCAGTTGTGTGTGTTTCTCAGAAAGGAAATTTATCTAAAACTCCCAGTTTCTCGTGGCAGCCTTCTGCCACCTGCCTGTGCTTGCTGCATCTCTCACGGCCAGGTCATCAATCTCCAGTCCCTGCACCACTCTCCAGAGAGGCAGCCTCCAACTCCCCTCACCTGTCCCTGCTGCCATCCAAACCCCCTCCAGGCTGAAAAGAGCCAGGAGCAATTCATCTCAGCCTGAGGCCTCTGAAATGTTCCTCTACTGATTGAAGACTCTGCCTAGTTTAGCTCATTTTGCTTACTTTTAGACAGAGTTAGGGAAGCAGATCCCACCACTGGCAGGTTGCTCAGCTGCCTTATTTAAACCTGATAATGATGTGCTGCAGTGTCAGCCCTTGCCTTTCCATCTCTTTTTACCAGGCTCAAACACAAAATGCATGAGATCTCTCACCGTAGTGCCATGCACTCTGTGCTCCCAGCAAGCTCTCTCTGAACACTGTACATTGTTACATCACAGCATCTGAACACCTCATCTTTACCTGGGTTTTGTTTTCTTCCCCTCTAAAAGCCCAGTGTTCATACAAACTGTTGCACCCAGTCACTGCTGGTTCTGTAAATCATTTCTCAAAGCAATATGAACTATCAAAAATGTAATCATATTAAACTCACACATTAAGCCTTTCATCCATGTCTGCCAAATGCGTGGTCCTGGAGCTGAATGCACTTAGCCAAAAATCTGGAGCATGGTGGTGGTCTGGGTGCCTTCCACATAAAGTCCATAGCAGGAAGACCTCTCTGAATCCTTCTGCAATTCCTCTTCTGCGACTCAAAGCTCCCAGTTGGATTTGGCTGGGGGAGCTTGTTCCTTTCTTTGGTTTTGGGGTTTCCACCTCTTCTGGGCCATGAGGGACAGGAAGGTGTATTTCCATCCTGAGATCATGGATTGAATGCATTGTCTGAGAGCAAATATTGCAATGTAAAATACTGCAGATGAATGCAGACTGACTGTTCACAGCCAGATCCCAGCGATCAGAAATCATGTGTCAGACTTCATCCCAGTTCTGTGCCTGGGCATAGTTGTTACACTCACTCACAGCTCCAAACAGTGTGGGTTTTTTGATGTGCTGGGAAGAAGAGGAGGACTGCCTGTAGCTTGCTTTGCAACCAGCTGGAGGCCAGCAAAAAGACAGATATGTGGCTGGTGAAGCAAATTCTGTACCTTATGTCTCATACTCTGCCTTTGAGGCACTGCAGAGCAGGTCAGAGACTTGGCCATGTCAACCTACACAGCGTCCTTTTCATGGATGAAGGCAGGAATCCTGTGGTGGCGTGTACTGCATCCATTCCAGCCTCCTCAGCAGCCTCCTGGCACAGCACAACAGCACTTCCATCAGAGAAACAGGGGTGGCTGCCACCAGCAGAGAGCCAACAGCTGGACTGCAGCTGTGTGCTCACCTGTACTGGGATGAAGGGCTGTTCTCAGTGCCCTGGGGGGGATACAGCAGCACCTCAGGCCCACACAAACACAGTGTGAGGGACTGGGAGGGACAATTTCAGGAGGTCATAGGGCAGCACTTCAAGCCTGTGCAGGTACTGAGGGCCCAGCGACATGGCAGCACCTCAAAGCTGCACCAACGTGGCACAGCACTATTGAAGGGGCAACTTCATGAGGTTGGGAATTGGGCAGTGGCTCAGACCTGCACAAACACGGTGTAGAAGTCTTGGAGGGACCATTCCTACGGCAGTTGATCCAACAGCACCTCAAAAGTGTTAGCACAGCACTCTTGGTGAGCCAGTGTGGTGCAGCATCCCCTCAGACCTGCCTCAGCTTGGTGTAGTGCTCTGGAAAAGCCAACTTTGGGAGGTCAGGAACACATCATTGCCTCAGGGAGCGACACGCAGGGTGCAGTGTTGTGAATCCACCCGTGTGGTGGGGAACTGCTGTTGCCTCTCGGTGGGACACGCAGGGCACAGTGCTCCAGTGGAGTCCCCCGTGTGCTGGGGACCAGCCACACCCTCAGGGCACGGACCTGGCACCGCCTCAGGGCCCAGACTGGCCATCACCTCAGGGCACAATCCCAGTACCGCCTCAGGGCGTGCACCCTCTATTGCCCCAGGCGCGGTCCCGGTGCCGCCTGAGGGCACGAGCACTCCATTGTCTCAGAGCACAGAGCCCGTACTGCCCCAGGGCGTCCCGCCGGCGCCGCCTCAGGGCGGGGACCCAGTGCCACCTCCGGGTACGGACCCTCCACTGCCTCAGCCGCGGCCCCGGTGCCGCCTCAGGGCACAGATCCTCCATCGCCCCAGGCGCTGTCCCGGTGCCGCCTCAGGGCACGGGCCCCGCGCCGCCTCGGGCGCTGTCCCGGTGCCGCCTCAGGGCACGGATCCCTCATCGCCTCGGGCGCTGTCCCGGTGCCGCCTCAGGGCACGGATCCCTCATCGCCTCGGGCGCTGTCCCGGTGCCGTCCCGGGGCAGGGGCCCCGCGCCCCCTCAGGCGCTGTCCCGGTGCCGCCTCAGGGCACGGATCCCTCATCGCCTCGGGCGCTGTCCCGGTGCCGTCCCGGGGCAGGGGCCCCGCGCCCCCTCAGGCGCTGTCCCGGTGCCGCCTCAGGGCACGGATCCCTCATCGCCTCGGGCGCTGTCCCGGTGCCGTCCCGGGGCAGGGGCCCCGCGCCCCCTCAGGCGCTGTCCCGGTGCCGCCTCAGGGCNCCTGTGTCGTTCGCAGCACCCACAGCACAGACTGGATGCCCACGGGCGGCCGGACACTGTCACACGCTGTCCGCGCTCTCGGCAGGGGCACAGCGCTGCTCTGCCCTCGCCCGCAGCTCTCCTTGCCCAGAGCCTTCTCCTACTGTGTCAGAATCAGCCCGGGTTACTGGTGCCAGCTGCTGCTCCAGTCTGTCTCCCTGCCAGCCACAAACCAGCGCGCTGCTGCCGGAGCTGTTCCTGTCTCGCTGCTTTTGGGAGCGCTCAGGCTGCGCTCAGCCTGCACGGCTGCGCAGGACATGGCAGAGCAGAGGTACTGTGTGGACTACGCCAAGCGAGGCACCGCGGGCTGCAAGAAGTGCAAGGAGAAGATCGTGAAGGGCATGGTGCGCATCGGGAAAATTGTCCCCAATCCTTTCACGGAGTCCGGGGGGGACATGAAGGAGTGGTACCATGTCAAGTGCATGTTTGAGAAGCTGGACAAGGCCCGGGCCACCACCAAGAAAATCGAAGACATCACGGACTTGGAAGGGTGGGAAGAGCTACAGGATGAGGAGAAAGAAACAATCAACAAGTACATCTCAGGTGAGGCACAAGGCAGTGCCTGGGTCACTTTTCTCCTTGCTTTCAGGTTATGCCACAGGTTGTCACCCAGCTGTGCCTTTGCCATGAAATCCTCGTGGATTTATTTGTATGCCTTAGGGACAAAGCGTGTGGTGTTGCTCCAGTCCCTGTCTCAGCCCAGCAGGAAGGAGAAGAAATTGTCACTTTTACAGTGGTACTCCTTGATTCATTTGTCACAACTGATTGTGGGCAAGGCCTAGGTGATTTAATTCATCAGCAAATAAAACCCATGAGGAAGCATCAGTTATTTTCCATTTTCTCCTTTTTCTGTGATCTTTAAAAAAATTCCATGTTCTTTTAACTTCTGTTATCTAAAAAAAACATCGGGCTTTTTTTTCTCCTCCAATTCCCATTTCTTTTAAGGCTTTTTGCTCTGTATCATATATAATATGTTGAGGGATGTATGAGATTATTCCTGACTGCCTCTTTGTACCTTTCTGCTTTCCAGAAGCCAATTCCAAGACTGGAGGTACCCCGAAGAAAAAGGTGATAGTGCAGGCAAAGCTCACTGCCACAGGACAGCTGACCACAAAAGATCCACCAAAGAAATTCTCTGGATTCAGTGGTAAGAATCCAGAAATTGGTTCTGGGAAATCAATTTCTTCTGATCTCAGCATCAGAGGTTGCCTCAGATCAGCAGGTTTTTTCTGTAAGTGATTTAATCATAGTTTTTTTTAATTCTGGTTTGCCAGAAGGTGTCACTGCTTGCTTAGGCTGTCAGTCTTGAAAGATGTTGGAGCTTCCAGTGTTCCCAAGGAAACAAAGGTTCTGCCATGACCCACATTGTCAGGCTGACTCCGTCTGCCTGCATCCATTGGCTCATTCCAGTCAAACTGAAGGCATAGCCTAAAGTTATCCCATGTGAAGCTCAGAATCCAGGAAAAACTGGTGAGGGATTCCCAGTTAGGGTGTTCATGGAAGGGAAAACTCGTCCTGAGGAGCAGCTGCCAGCAGCAGGACAGTCCCTGTGTGAGCTCTGACTGACCTGACACCCACCTGGAGCTCCAGACTGCCCAGAGCCACAACACAGCCAAAGACATCACCTCCTGTAGGGGATTGGTGTTAGGAGAGAAAAGGAGATTGGGACACATCCCCCCATTTTAGAAATTACCTTAGGGAAGCATCTTGCTGTGAAGGGCAAAAACCTATAAAGTAGAAAAAAATGAACAAATAAATAAAACAGAGGCATCTGGAAGGAGAAATTCCTTTACACAGTGGCTTAATCATATTTTTTCTGGTAGAATTAAGATCCAGAAAATTCTGGTGTAACGTGAAGGGTAAAAATAGTTTGAAGGTTCTTATAAAAGTCATCGATTTTAGCTCTGAAGCTTTGCCAGCACACTGGGATTGTTCCCAGCATGCCAGGCAGAGGTAACTTCAACATTTGCTCCTTATTGTTAAAAAAGCAACTTGTGATGTGTTTGATGCAGCCAAGCCAAAGAATTCAGAAGATGCCCCTGCAAACTCTGCCCACAAGTCCAGCCTGTCTGCAACCAGGTGTGATCCCAAGCACAAGGACTGCCTGCTGCGGGAATTCCGGAAGCTCTGTGCCATGGTGGCTGAAAAGCCAAGCTACAATGTGAAAACACAGATCATCCAGGACTTCCTCAGGAAGGGATCTGCAGGAGGTATGGCCTCTCAGAATCAGCCTCTAAGTCTGATTTCAAAAGGAAAGGTAAAATTAAAATCGGATTGTTGTGTGGTGCCAGCCTTGTGCTGTGGTCATTTCTGAGCTGTGGAGATAATCTTTGAGAAGTGAACTCTTTAAATAGCAAATTCAGACAAAAATATCTCACTCAGGTGTTGTAGGTGCCCAAGTTTGGGGCTGGGGTTAGATTTAGAGGCAAATTGTGGGTATTTCCCCTGAGAACTCATCTCATGTGGAGCAAACAGAAGCCCCAGCTGTGGGTTTTATCCCCAGGGTTATTCAAATGGGCACAACCAAGCAGAGCCAGGACATGAAAATAAATCCTCAGAGTTATAATGTGCTTTTTTTTTTCTTTTCCCAGATGGTTTTCATGGTGATGTATACCTGACCATTAAGCTGCTGTTACCAGGTGTCATTAAAATAGTTTACAACTTGAATGATAAGCAGATTGTAAAGCTGTTCAGTAGGATTTTTAACTGCAACCAGGAAGAAATGGTCCGGGACCTGGAACAGGTGAGTGCAGACAGCAGCTCTCTTAATTTCTGCTGTTCAGCCCTTTGCTTATGGAAATTTTGTAATGGTTTGGGTTTTTTTACTCCTTAGCTTGACTGTTAGAATGGGAGCTGGTGATTTATTTTGGTTTTCCTTGGCTTTAGCAGTTTTCATAGCATTTTCTGCCATCTGGAACCTGTACAAAATCATGTTTGAACAGAAAGCAGGATAAGAATCCACCTGCAAAGCTTTAGAAAGCAAGACTCAAATTATCTAGGGCAAGGTGGGCTGCATCTGCTTGTCTGAACTCCTCTGTCTGGCACATTCCTACAGAACTGATTTATATGACTCCTTTTGTACCATCACATATCAAAACCTGGGATTCAATTAACAGACCTGTCACTGGCAGCTGCAGTTGGTTGGTACAATTAAGTTGGTACAACTGCAAGTGCTCAGCTGTGCTCTGAGTCCCTGTGCACTGGAGCTGGTGATTGCCTGTGCACCCTCTGATTCACTGCAAGGTGCAGAAAAGGGGTGAATTAGATAATGAAGGTAATTTTTTCATCTCTGTTCATTGCCTCGCTCTGTAGTGCCTTCTAGTGACATCACTAGCCTGTCCCACATCCTCGGATTTACAAGTGGATTCATCCTGAGGAAATAAAGGGTCTGTGCTGCTGCAGCAGTGAAAAATAGAGCCATGAGATGATGCTGGTACTCTTAATTACCTTTTTTGCCAAATGAAACAGCTGAGCAGCTTTATGTGTTGTGGCAGCTTCCTTGAGTGTTTGATTCTGATTTCTTTACACAATCCCAGCATCATTCCTGTCCTTTATCCTCACTGCAACCAGTGAGCCACCCCCATTCTCTGGCCATGCCTCTCATCCACACCCTGGTTTTGTTTTTGGAGACAGGGAGATGTTTCCGAGACCGTACGGATCTTCTTCGAGCAGAGCAAGACTTGTCCTCCAGCAGCCAAGAGCCTCCTGACCATCCAGGAGGTCGATGAATTCCTAATCCAGCTGTCCAAGCTCACCAAGGAGGATGACCAGCAGAGTGTCCTGCAGCAGATCAGTCGCAGGTGAGGGAAGGAATCTGCCTCTGAAGGTTTGCCCAAACACTGGGAGTAGTTCTCTACAAGCTGGAGTAGGTGAAAAATTAATTATGAGCCACAGAGACTGAGCTTAATTAGCCTCTGTAAGCTGCTGTTAGTGGTGTGATTGAGACACCTTGACAGCAATGGAGAATATTTATGGCTCGTGTTCATGCCAGAGAACTTCATCCCTGCCTGTCAGGACTCCTCAATCAGTACCAAACAAGTGATTTGCAGAAATACACTGAGAGTGTTTAGCTGTTAATTAAGTTGCTGTTCTTAAATATGTTGGGAAAAGCCTTCAAGACATTTAGACAAAAATTCTTGATCTGAGGCTGAGGATTTTACTATCAGCTACTCTTGATGCATTAATTAAGTAAATTTTGGAAGGTACATCAACACTGAGGCAGAATTAATGCTGGCATAAAGATGCTGGAAAGCCTTTTGGATATGCCCTCATGCCTCTGAGGTGTAACTGTTAACGTGTGTTCTCAGTTTTGTTTAAACCCTCCACACGGGGAGGGCCTTTTTTTGAAAAGACCTGGATTAGTTCCTTTTCAGCTGGAAAGTTGTTCAGCTCAATGCCCACCATTGCTGAATCTTCTCTTCTTCAGGTGTACGGGCAACGACCTGAAATGCATCATCAGGCTCATTAAGCATGACTTGAAAATGAATGCTGGAGCAAAGCACGTGTAAGTGGCATTAAACCCAGAAACGCTCATTTCTGAGGCAGCAGCAGCAGGCCTGAGGCTGATCCATGTTCCCCTTCTCCTCAATGGGTTGCAGGTTGGATGCTCTGGATCCCAACGCCTACGAGGCGTTCAAGGCCTCGCGGAACCTGCAGGACGTGGTGGAGCGGGTGCTGCAGAACCAGCAGGAGGCCGAGAAGGCGCCGGGGCTGAAGAGGACCCTGAGCGTGCAGGCCTCGCTCATGACCCCAGTGCAGCCCATGCTGGTGGGTTGGGTCCCCTGCTGCCAGCCAGGCAGGGAGCAGAGACCCCCAGCTGGAAGGGTCAGGAGCCAGGGCAGTGGCTGTGCAGTGTGGGCTGGCTGTGCAGGGCTCAGTGGTGTTTAACCCCCAGCTGGAAGGGTCAGGAGCCAGGGCAGTGGCTGTGCAGTGTGGGCTGGCTGTGCAGGGCTCAGTGGTGTTTAACCCCCAGCTGGAAGGGTCAGGCCAGGGCAGTGGCTGTGCAGTGTGGGCTGGCTGTGCAGGGCTCAGTGGTGTTTAACCCCCAGCTGGAAGGGTCAGGAGGCAGGGCAGTGGTTCTGCAGTGTGGGCTGGCTGTGCAGGGCTCAGTGGTGTTTAATGCCAGTTTAGAAAGCATCTCCTTCCACGAGGCCAAATACTCAATATACTCAGTACTTGCACCTTCAGTGCCACTGCCAGGCTAAAACCTTGCCTTGCTTTCAGTCTTGCTCTCAGTCTTTTGTATTTGTTTACTGTCGTTGCAGAAGTTGATCCTTTCTCTGGAAATGGTGTTAAGCTTTCCAGTGGATTAGAGATTCAAATAAGTCAGGCTTTTTGTGTGAACAAAGCAGAGTTAAATATTTACTTCTGGGCTGAGCACACTCCTACAAAAGGCACAGTGTACATTTTGAAGCATTTGGAGGAGATAAGCACTGAAAAGCTGTAATTATCTGGGCATATGCAGATGGTTCTAAGTGAATAATTAAGGAAGACTTGGACTCGCTAACAGAGGTTAGCTCTACAAGGGAATTCATTGTAGCTCATTCATGAACTTAGGGAAGAGTAGCTTTATTTTCTGTGTATCCCCTGAGTGTTTGGATGCTGTCTCCCCCAGGCTGAGGCCTGCAAGTCCATCGAGTATGCCATGAAGAAGTGTCCCAACGGGATGTACGCAGAGATCAAGTACGACGGCGAGCGCGTGCAGGTGCACAAGAACGGAGATCACTTCAGCTACTTCAGCAGGAGCCTCAAACCTGTGCTCCCCCACAAAGTAAGCACCTGGGCACTGCCTCATCCCTTGTGCCAGCTCACCCACTGCATTCCCAATGGTTTCTTTCATAGGCAAGGAGGATTCCTTCTCTTGGAGACTTGTTTCTAATTTATGTAGAATCTGGAAAAGCAAAACTTAATATTGTGATTGTTTAATTTTGGTGCACATTAAGAGCTTGGAACCAAATTTCATCTGTCTGCTGTAGAGTCGTCTTTGTGCACTGCATTTTGGGAGCCTTGGTGCCACTTGGGTGACTTGGTTCTGTTTATTAAAGCCTCCTTTTTCTATTTGTAGACTGCTCTGGGTACCAGAGTAGTGCAGATGTACCACATGTGCCTCAGATACTTGTGGAGAAAACACCTGCATTGGAGTGAACCCCTCTCTTCAGAGAGTTATTTATCTTTTCTTTTCCCAAGGTAGCCCATTTTAAGGACTTCATCCCCCAGGCTTTTCCTGGCGGGCAAAGTATGATCCTGGATTCAGAAGTTCTCCTAATTGACAATAAAACTGGCAAGCCACTTCCTTTTGGGACTCTTGGTGTGCACAAGGTAAAAAAAAAATTAAATAAAAATGCTTTGTTGTGTTTGAAGTCTGTTATTCTGCTGACTTAAACACATTCTGTTAATTATCACAGGGTAATTCAGAGCTCTGGTGCTTGTTAGAGCATCTGGGGGAAAAGAAAGATCCCTGAGAAGGCTGATATTGAAAAGCTACTGCTCTAACACAGTAGATTTGATATTACCCTGATCACTGACAGCTCATTGATAAAACTTCATCTCACAATATTAATATTAAAATATTAATTTTAAATTAAGATCATAACAATACTAAAAATTCTTTGGAAAATCTTGCAATTCTGTCATTGTTTCTCATGGCTTGAGCCATGTATGGCAGCCTGGGAGACCACAGGGATGCAGTGCTTATTCCATATAAGAGTGATGTAGTGCTTGTGTCTAGACTGAATGGGGGTGAGGAAGAGGACAGGAAAATGAAAATTAAACTATAACTGCTTCAGTTAAAAGTAGCCATTAATCTGCTGTCTCCAGAAATATGTTGGATTTTTTGCAGCAGTAGTGACAGATGTTGCATTGCCCAAAGTGATTCATATTTTTAGCATTATTTCCCATTCCTGGGAAATGAACATTTTTTATCTTCTTAGCTTGTGCTTTGTCACATTCAATATAAATCTTAATTCTCAGAATACTTTTTTTAGAAGAGACCTAAGCTTATCATACCTAAAATATTAGAGAGAGAAAAATCCATCCTTTTGTTTTTATTACTTTTCTAAAACTGTTTGCTGTGCCTGCAGAATTCTCTGGACTGATGTTCATTGTGTTTCAGAAAGCTGCTTTCCAAGATGCCAACGTTTGCCTGTTTGTGTTTGACTGCATCTACTTCAATGACATCAGCCTCATGGACAGGTGTGTGTGGCTGGGCTGGTTTCCCTGGATAAACTGCCTGGAAAACCCCACCAGTGCAGAGAGGCCAGTTCACCTGGGCTGTCAGACTGGCCACTCACTGTAAAATCAGGGCTGTGTGGGAGGGACCTTGCTGTGCCAAGGAGTTTCACTGTGGAGCTCCTCTTGCTCTCCCAAATACTGGGATTAGCTGCATCTCAGCTGCTCGTGTCCCCTAAACGCACTATAAACGTGGAATTTCTATTGTATCCCTTCCTGGAGGAAAGTAAGAACGAGCTGTCCTCTCTGGAACTGTCCAGATGAATCATTTAATGGCTTAAAGAGCTTTTCTCAGTGTTCCTGTTGGGATTGCTGCTTGTCCCTCATTGTGCATGCCCTGCTCTAGGCCCCTGTGTGAGCGGCGCAAGTTCCTCCACGACAACATGGTGGAAATCCCCAACCGGATCCTGTTCTCGGAGATGAAACACGTCACGGTGAGTCCAGAGTGCCCTACAACCCTAACCCTGCTCCTTCACCACTTGGCCTTTTTTTAATGATTAAGTCTGCAAATCCACCCTGGCAGAATGGTTCTGCTTCTGCTCTGTGTGCAAGACTTCCTGAGCCAGCCTTGTATTCCCATCTTGTGCTGGCTCCAACCCCTTCAGCACAATCTTGACTTGGATACCTCGGGTTTTTTGGCTTGTTAATGATTTTCCAGCCATTGTCACTCTGACACTGTTAGGAGGAGCTAAAGCCTGTTGTCACTCAGTCTGTGCTGTGCAGTGCAGAGCTGTGACTGCAGCGTGGTTGGAGGGAGCCAGACTGCTGCCACTTCCCAAACTGGCAGCTTCAAGTGCCATGCAGCCTGAGACACCCTGGCTGCTAAAAGCTGCATTTAGGCAGCAGCATGCTGGGCTTTTCCTTTGATTATGAACAAGCCTGATGTCCCATTATTTTTCCCCATTGCTACTGATTTCTGCAGCACCTTGGCTTTGGTGGAGAATGGTTGGACATTCTGGGCAGAGAAGGTTCATAGGTCCCAAGGCAGTTGGATGGAGAAGGAAGCTGGCACTGCTGGCTGAGCAAATCTGATCTGGGACATACTGGGATGCAGTCAGTGGGGCAGCCACATCTCTGAGGGGTATTTTTTAACTAGACAAACCTTTTCTGGGGACATGTTCCCAGCTTGGTCACTGAATACGAAAGAGAACGTGTACAGGATCCTCTTTGGAAAACTGTTGTGAAATGACCTGTTCCTCTCTCTGCAGTTGCTTTGGGTTTAGTGCACCACTGCTCCAAACAGAAAGCCTGAAGACCTCAGCCCTTTGACAATCCTGAGCTAACCATGATCCCTCTCCTTTGCAGAAGGCTTCAGACCTGGCAGACATGATCACCCGAGTCATCCGGGAGGGGCTGGAAGGGCTGGTGCTGAAAGATATCAAGGCAAGTTCACATTCACTCTTCACTGGTGTAAGCTGGGAACTGGGGAATGACAGAAGCAGCTCTGAGACAGAATCACACCCTGAGTGTTCTTGAAACATCTCTGGGTTCCTCTCAATGCTGACATCCAGTCTAAGCTGCTCCTCCTGCTGTGCTGAGGAGCTGCTGAGCTGGGTAAAGGCCAGGGCTGTGTGAGGTGCTGCTGCCCACCAGGGGAGCTCTCTGAGGGGTTCTGCCTTGCTTTGCACAGGGTAATTATGAACCTGGGAAACGCCACTGGCTGAAGGTGAAGAAGGATTATCTCAACGAGGGGGCAATGGCTGACACAGCTGACCTGGTGGTGCTGGGGGCTTTCTATGGACAAGGCAGTAAAGGTAGGTCTGGAGCTGGCTTAAGGCAGAGATCTGATTGTTCAGGGAACACCCAGGGTTTTCCTGTCCAGGCCTCCCGAGTGAGAGTGGCTGGAGCAGGGGTTACCTGCTGCAGCCCATCACGTGCTTGCTGTGGGTTTGCTGTGGGCTGTTGGCACAGCACAGCTGGAGGTGTTGGGCTGGGCTGTTGCACAGTGCAGGGGCTCTGTTCAGCTTTGTGAGTGGAGCCGATGCCCTGCAACCATCACAAGCCCAGGCCCCTTTGGCTCCCAAAGATGGAAAAGGGTTTTGGCTCTGAACAGCTTTGGCTTGTCCTGTAGAAGGTGTGAGCCCCTGCTGTCCCTGTGCAGGTGGGATGATGTCCATCTTCCTCATGGGCTGCTACGACCCCAAGAGTGAGAAGTGGTGCACTGTGACCAAGTGCTCCGGTGGCCACGATGACGCCACGCTGGCACGTCTGCAGACAGAGCTGGACATGGTGAAGATCAGCAAGGTGAGAGGGGAGAGCCAAGGGCTGAGCTGCCCTTGAGGTGCTGCTTGGCTGCAGGGTTGGAAGTGCCCTGCCAGGAGTGAATCAGAGTTAAAGCACATCAACCACTTCCCACAAGTGAGGTGTGAGTGCAGCCAGCTCCTGCATGAGGCACTGCCTGGGGTCTGTACCCAGACACTGAGTGGGAAGCCAGGCACCATCTGTTTCCTGCTAGGACAAAGTTTCGTTGGGAAGAGAGCAATTTTTAATTTGGATTTTTGGGCACGTTGTGATTGGCAAAGGCAGTCACTAGATGGGGCTGTGGGAGGGAAGTCAGACTCTGGTCTGGTGGCTCTAGAACCTGAGGTTGGGGTTAAGATTTCTGTAAATTACTTAGCTTGCTTTTCAAGACTGGACAAATGAACAAAGAGCTGAATTTTAATATTACCTTGACATCCTGAAGGCCATTTGCATCAAGGTTGTAGAATCTTTAAAAAAAAGGGTAGTTTTACATGAATCACAATTGGAGCACCTGTTCTTGTTTCACCCACAGAATAACAGGAGGTGAGGGCTGTGTTTCAGGTAATATTTGTGATTTTCTAGATGAGAGAAACTGCTGCAGATCAGTGCAAGTTTCATCCATGCAAAGGCAATGTAATACCTCTATGCTGATCTACTTCTGGGTTGTGTTTCAGCAGGTTTTTTTGTAGAACTGGGTTTATATATGATGATAATTGTTACTCATTTTAATTTTATTATTTGAATTAATAGGATCCTAGTAAAATTCCAAGGTGGCTAAAAATTAACAAAATCTACTACCCAGACTTCATTGTCCCAGATCCAAAGGTGAGTGCTCTCATAATCATTTAACGTTTAACATTTCCCAGCCCTTATTCTGCAATCTTCTATAAATCCTTTAGAAGGACAACTTAGAAGTTGTCTCTGTTACAAAATTAATCTTCATACTTGGAATGGGAAATTAAGCACAAGTTTTTATCTCTCAATCTTGCAGGTGCATTTGAGGCTAAGAGCTTCATGAAGAAATCACACCTGCAGCAGTTTTGGGAAATATTCTTGTGCATTAAATCCCTTCCAGAAGTGAGCTTACTTTAAATTTGAGATATGAGAAATCCGACTTCAAACGGTTGAAGCACAGCTGCAACCCAAAAGTTGCTGTTGTTGTAGGGAATGTGTCAGTACGGTCTGTGCCATGTATCCTGAAACAGGAGGTGTTATTTAGAAATTGGCATTTTGTGTTAGTGAAGGATGTCTGGCTTAGTGAAAAATTAGGTTTTTCTAAATGAAGGTGACCAGGAAGGTCAGTTTGTGTCTATGGAACTGTGCTGGGGCAGGGAGGGAGCGGGGGTGAGACACTTTGGAGCTGCCTCCTGAGAGAGCAGGGGAATGTGACGTGGCTTCCTCCCCGCTGTGTTTAGAAAGCCCCCGTGTGGGAGATCACCGGGGCCGAGTTCTCCAAGGCCGAGGCCCACACTGCGGACGGGATCTCCATCCGCTTCCCGCGCTGCACCCGCATCCGCGACGACAAGGACTGGCAGACGGCCACCAACCTGCAGCAGCTGAAGGTGGGTCAGCACAGGGCCCTGCAGCACGGGGAGAGCAGGTTCTGCCTCCAGTCTGTGCTCAGGGACAGCGAAGGCACCTGCTGGCTGCAGCCTCTGATGGTGCCTTTCATTACCCCTTCGTGCCACGCTCGGGCTGGGTTGTTCTGCTGTGGAGGCCCCTCAGGTGCCTTGAGCTGTTGCAGTGTTGTGCCCTGTGAGGAAGGTCTGTGCTGGCAGTTGGTTCTGTCAGCTCTTGCGACAGGGTGAGGAATTGCCTTCCTCAGAGGTGACCTTTATTCCCTCCGTGGGCACTCGGTTTCCCAGCAGTTGCTGGGACTGGGAGAGGCATTTGGGAAGTGCCTGTGGGTGTCTGGGGGCACAGGGGCCAAGTGCCACCAGCCAGGCTCCCCGGGCTGCAGCCACCCCCTCACCCTGCTGTGCTGAGGGAAGGGGCCCAGTGCCAGCCCCAGCAGTGGGGGACAGCTCTGTGCTCAGGGGAGTTGCTGCAGCTTGGGGCTGGCAGCAGCTGCCAGGGTTGCTTTTGCCATGGAAAGCAGGAGTGATGCAGCCCCCGGGGCCTGTCAGGATCCCTGTGGGGAGCAGAGAGGAACAACATCCTCTGCAGATGGGCTGTGAGCACTGGGCACTGCTCACTCTTCAGGCTCTGGTGAATTGGGCTGTCTTGCTCTGTGGCAGATGATGGGGATGTGGCTTTTGTTCCTCCCTGTGTGGCTCTCCTCAGTGCCAGGGAGAGGGGCGGAATGCTGGGACAGAGCTGACAGGAAAATGACTGCAGAGAGGTGCAGGAAGAAAAAGCATCCGAGCAAACACTTCGGGGGGGGGGAAGACCAGAGCAGTCTCTGCATCCCAGCTCGTGTCCAGTGTCACACATGATCAGTGCTGTGTTTCTGCTGGGCAGGAGCTGTACCAGCTCTCCAAGGAGAAGGCGGATTTCAGTGTGGTGGCGGGGGAGGAAGAGGAGTCCACAGCTGGCAGCAGTGGAGAGAATGATGGGAATTCCAGGTCTTCCACACCTCACAGCAGTATTAAGAGTCCCCCAAGCAAGTCCCCTGCAAAAGCCCAGAAGGCAGAAGGTAAGATGGTGCTTTCAGGAGAGGAGCCTGGGGCTGTGTCCTCTGGGTCCTTGCCTTGTGTCAGAGGCTTGATGATCCCACCTTTCACATGGATCTCAGGGATAATGGGCAAAGCTGTTCAGATCCTTGGCTTGGCCCAGTATGAATTGAGTAGCACAGCTCTGAGATGTCCAAGGATTGGGAAAAGATGGGTGGGAACAGCTCTGATGATGCTCCCACTCCTGCAGGTCACAGCCCTTTGGTAACAATGTTGGTCATGGGCCGGTATTTGATTTTATTTGGATGGAATTCCTGTGCATAAAGGAACACGTGGCTGGAGGTGATTTCCAGGTGAATTGAGCTGGAACATGAAGCAGATTGCTGAGCAATTTCACACAGGACAGAGGGGTGACAGCACAGAGGGCAGGTGGCAGCAGCAGCCTGGGAATGGGGGCAGGAGGCTGCCCCACACCATTTCCAGTAGAAAAATGTAATTCATGAATTTTCCAGAAAGAGGGCAGGAAACTTTTCCTTTCTACTCTTTACTCTCTCCCCCCACATTAAAACACAACCAGTATCTGGACAGAGCACACGCATGAGCCAAGTTTTTGTTTTTAGAGAGCAAAGGAGTCACTGGATCCCCTCAGAAATCCGAGGAGAAACGAGGAGAGAAGAGAAAAGCATCCGAGATGGAGGACAACGGGAAAAAGGTACAGTCAGCTGGCAGGCACCCACGGCGGGGTGGGAGGAAGCTGAGGCACTTCTTGTCTGTCCACTTCCATTCCAAGGAATGTTTTGCCCAAGCTCTGCTTCTCTTCCCCCCTCAGCAGCCACTGCTGGACATTTTCACGGGGGTGAAGCTGTACCTGGCACCCTCCGTGAAGGACTTCGCCAGGATCCGCCGCTACTTCATCGCCTACGACGGGGACCTGGTGCCGGAGTTCGACACGGCCTCGGCCACCCACGTGATTGGGGACATTGATGACAACCCCGGGGCCCAGCGGGTGACTCCCAGGTGGATCTGGGAATGCATCCGCAAGCGCAGGCTGGTGGCCCCCTGCTAGCAGAGGGGGCAGTGCTGGCACAGGAACAGCTGGAACAGGGAGGCGGAAGGAAAGGGGAGATTCCTTCGTGGAGGTGTGGATAGACAGGAAATGCCCTCAGAGGTAGCTACAGAGACCCAGAGCAGCCCTATGGAATGAATTAACTCTCGGAAGAAATGTCACTGCTGAATCCCATTTTCCTGCCCATTCTGTAGACCATTGCCCTTATCCAGGTGCTGGTTTAGTCTCCTTGGGTTTTTAAAGTTTGGGTATTTTTATAGATAAAGAAATAAAACTGAAGCAGCTTCTCCTTTGCTGTCAGGACTTATTTTCCACAGGTTCTTCTCTTCACCAGCTGCATGGGACTCTTGGCTGTGGCACCGAGGTCATTTGTGTTGTCAGGTAGTTTTTTTTCCCTCTCAACCTCTTCTGTACCCCACCACTAACAACATTTAAGCACCTGGGATCCCAATTTCTGGCTGGGGTTCAGCAGTAGCTGTAGGATCTCTGCTTGTAACAGAGTCAGAAACAAAGTTAACTAAATCACATTTCAACTTTATTATAAAATTATAAACCAGACTTCTGTACCAAAACTAGTAAGTTTAACCATCATAGTACCAGAGGATTTAATAGTGAATAACATGCCCTTTCAAGTAGAATATTAACTTTTTAAATCTTTAAACAATGTACAGTGTACATAAAGCACATAAATATTTCCATTTGCTTTATTAGTTCAGAACATTATATTCCTTTGGATCATTAATCAGTTTCCTTCAGATTTTGATTTTCCTTTAAAAAGAACTCGCTTGTATCCATAAGTAGAGAATCCATTTTTACAAGGGAAGCAAGAAGAGTCCTCCCTTCACAAAGCACATTTTGGAGTCACAGGGTGGGTGGATCTCCTCATCCCTAAAACTTCAGGCATTGATCTGCAGCTTGATTTATCTGCTGTAGACAATAAGCCTACCCTCTACAAGGAAAAGCACATCTAGCCATAAGGGAATAATCTTCCTGCTAAATTCCCCCAGCCCTGAGTTCATTGAAAAATATGACAACATGAATTTTCACAGTGAATTTCCTAAATGAGGCTGTTGAGCACTCTGTGTATTCCTGCAGCTCTCCGAGCTCCCTGTGCCCTCTTCAGAGCAAACAGAGTCACTTCTTACCTGTCCTCTCATGATGCACTGACTTGCTCAGTTTGTTCTCGTGCTGGGACCTGTTAAACCTAAAGTCAAAGATTAAAGACCAACCTGACCAGGGGCAGAGGCAGAACTCAGAAAGCTGAGTTCAGTGAATTGCAGCAGCTGCTGTGTTACTGTGGAGCTCTGAGATCACCTCAGCAGTGCCTCTCTCCTGAGCCATGGATTTCTCACCTCAGGTGCTGTTCTGGCTGCAGCTCCCAGAGCAGACCCTGCACTCCCTGAGCTGAGCTGCTCTCATGGCACTGTCCCTGTTCAAGAACACCCAGGGTGAATGTGCTGTTTATGTTTCCCCACTTGCTGCCCAGGAGCTTGGGTGCTGTCCCTGTGGCTGCACTGCAGTGCCTCAGGAGCTGAGGGCACACGGGCTCTGTGCTGTTCCCTGCTGGCAGCCAGGTTTGAGCACGGAGCCGTCCCCTCTCCCCACAGGCAGCCAGGAAAGCTCTGCAGCAGGGGGGTCTCAGCTTCACAGCTGCCTTGGGATCCTGTGGTGATGGATACTTAAGGCAGCAGGAGGCTGAAGCTTGGCTGTGCAGCAGCCAAGTGCCCTGGATGCTTGCAGGCCACTGAGGGGAAAATACACCAGTCACAATCACCTCCAGCAAGAACTGCCAGACTGCTCTAGGAAGTCTTCCAGCTGAACACACTGCCCAGGAGAGCTGTCGGGGATCGAACCACAGACTCCCTCCTCCCCACCCTCACCAGCAGAAAGGACAAAATAAATTGCTTTTGATGAGCAGTGAAAGGTAACAGAACTGCAGAACTGAGCACTGGGGAGGATGGGGGAAGCTGATCTGCAGCAGAGATTGCTCATGGATCTAAGGGAGACAAAGGCTTTCTTCCTTGATTCCCTTTTAAAAACAGAAAAAGTCACCTGTACTTGAATATGATTGTGTAGCATGGAGTCCTCACGGCTCTGCAGCTGCGTGGTTTCCTCACTAAACCCTGGGGAAGACTCAAGCCTTGGATTTGTAGCTCCCTTAGCAAGTGAGGGCAGTTCAGTTTGAGCCCCACCTCTGGCACGTGCTGTGAAGTCAGTTGACAAAATCAAACCAGAAACCTCCCTCTGGCACAGAAACACAAACCCAGCACACAGGGCAAGGCTGAGCCTTCCCAGCCTCCCTCCCCTGACAGTTTCCATTAATACAAAGACAACCTTGACATAAAATTACACATTTTTCCACAATTGCACTAGGCTGGAATTAGGGAAAGCAGGGGTGGTCTGCCTGTCCTGCAAGCATAACAATTTTACATTAAGTTAAAAATAAAATTAACAAGCACAGTGACATTTTAATCTTTGAAAATCAACTTGTTGCTGGGTGTACCTTGAGCAGCAAAACAAAGGACACTTTTTGGGATCCCAGTTCACTTTTATTATTCGGAGGAAAATACAAAGCCTCTGGAGCTGATCTTCTTGGTGGAAAGCTGGGCATCCATCTGTCCTCAAATTATCCTAGGATGGAGGTGGTTAATGATTGCTGGCAATGAGCTCCAAGGAGTCCAGGCACTGTGGTGTAAAGCACGATGGTGGGACGAGCAGAGTCGGGCATGGCTTGAGCAGAGCGGTTTTCCCCAGGCTTCCTCCTTCCCTCCCTTGCAGCGGGGTCCACTGCTAATCTCCAAGGTAACTGTTTGCAGGGATGTTGTTGGCCCTTTCCCTAAGAGCACTGAGGCTTTAAGGCAGCAGCAGCCCTGACCCCACAGCCACCCTTAGGTCCTGAAGACGTGCACGGCCCTGACCACGTACTGGCGGCAGATGGGGCACTCGCTCATGCGCTTCCCGCACTTGGTGCACGTCACCATGTGCCCACATTCCAGCAGCACACAGTCGGTGGGAGCGTCCATGCAGATCCTGCACAGGTTGTCCTCGGTGCTGGGGGGCCCAGCAGCACCTGAGGGGACAGGAGAGCACGGGTGGGTCAGACAAAAGGAGGTGGGGCGGGTTTGTGCAATTCCAGTTGGCTCTGCTGAAGGGATTCCCTAAGGGAAGGGACAAGGGACTGTGAAGGAATTCCCCTTGTGGCTGCTCCAGCAGCTGGCAAGGAGCAGAAGTTTCAGCTTTTACACAGTAATTTCTGTGAGATGGAAATAAATACTACTGAGATTCTCAGTGATGAGGCAAATGAAGCAACATGGCTCTCTCTTCCCAAGTGACAGCACAAGAGGAAATGGCCTCAAGTTGTGCCAGGGAGGTTTAGATAGAAATTTTTCCTAATATCCCTTTTCAAAAGGGTTGTCAAGCTCTGGAACAGGCTGCTCAGGGCAGTGGTGGAATGAACAACCCTGGGGGGGATTTAAAAGCCATGCAGATGTGGCATTTGGGGACATGGTTTAGGGGTGGCCGTGGCAGTGCTGGTTGGACTCGGTCTTGGAGGGTTTTTCCCAATACACAACTTCCATGATTAAGGATGTCACTCACCAGTTTGATCGTCAGTGTCCAAAACTGCAACAGAAGAGAGAGGGATGTGGTGAGAATCTGGGATAGAAGTGTTACCAGGCAGGGGCTGAAAACCCTGAGGGAGTTGCTAAACCAAAACTGCTTTTTGCTGATCCCCATGGGAGGCTCAGGTTGGGGCTCTGATCAGGACAGGTTCAACAACTGGCAAGAAACTTTCTCCTATACTGAGCTTACACAACAGCTAAAGCTTCCCAGAGATAAGGGATCCAAAGGGATGTCTCAATTGTTAAGACAGCCTTGGAATGTGTGCAGAGTTTGGCTTCCCAGTGCTGCACCTGCAGCAGCCCCCTGTGCCAGTTCCTCTGCTGTTACACAATCCCCAAATGGCTGAGCACAGACACACATAGTGAGTGAAGTAAAAGGATAAATTGCATCAAAAGCACAGGATAATGAAAGAATATAACCCCAAAAGTGGTGTCTTTAATCTTGGATCATCCATAGAGGACAAAGCCTAGAGAGATGTGTTTAAGAGAACAACACTGCTTTGGACAGCACTGAGAAACAAATGTATGAAATCAAAGTGTTAAAGTAAGTTTCTCTTGTAAATAATTTACAAATATGTGTCTTTTTTAAGAAATCCCTTGGAAGTGCAAACTGGCACCTGGAAGATCAAGCCAGACAGATTCTCTATGCACCTGTGTCCCCTCACAGCCACCTGTGCAGGCCCAGTGTGTGCAGCAGCAACAGACTTGTGGTAAGGGAGTGAAACCCCAGCTACCCACAGATACCTGGGAGCCACTGCCCTGAATCTCCCAGCTGCTCTTTGGTGGCAGTTTCCTGTCTGGGCAGGGCATTTCCCTGCTGGCTTTGCCAGGTACCATGAGCCAAGAGATACGAGCTCACCCCAGCACATCCAGTCGTGTACAGCCACCCACCAGCTGCTCTGAGGGTGAGGCAGTGCCCAGTGCAATCTGTCAGGGCCATGCACAACACCAAGGTGAAGGATGCACAGGCCTCATGCTGCTGTTTCAGGGCAGTCCCTGTCCAGAGCATCCAGAACTGTCTCCTCAAGCAGCTACAAGGAGTGGTGAGCAGAGTTCAGCTCCTTTCACTCTGTACAAAACACTCCTCCTTTCTCCTCACTCTGCTGCAGCAGAAATGTGAGTTCTACTTCCTTGTACAGCTGTCCATAAAAAGGCAAAACCTGGAAAACAGGCACGTGTTTGCTAAGTTTCTTACCCAGATGTTGAAGGTCCTTCTCTTTGTAGAGGCGAGTGACCCTCTCCAGCAGCTCCCACTTCTCACAGCAGCCTTTGTAGTTGACAAAGTTGCGGGCGAGGATTTCCTTCAGCTGTCGCACGGAGAGCGCGTTGATGTCCCCGATGCTCGTCAGGTCAGACAGAGAGGCCTTCCTGCCCAGCACCAGGTTATCCTCGGAGTCAGTAGACTGGGAGGGAACAAACAGGGAATCACTCCTGCCCTCAACACCTTGAGCTACAATTTCAATCAACTTTCAGCACGTGCATGAGCAGGAATTCAGGTTTGGATGTACAGGTAACTGCTTACTCTGTGAATTCCTCCATCAGAAACACAAATCTTGAGATAGAGCTAAATAATTTCTATTATGGTGTCCAAGTGACACCAGTTCTTTCTGTATGTGGAGGACAAGATGATGCCACAGAAGGGGCTGACTGGGTTTGGTCAGTCACAGTTACTGTTCATCTCTGGTAGCAAATCCAGCCTAGGAAACCTGTTCCCTGTCATCCCATTCCAGGACACACAAACCTGTGTCTCGTCCTCTGCTGCTGCTGCTTCTTCTGCTGCATTCTGAGCTGCTGTTCCATAGGCTGGGCTCGGAGGCACATGGCCATTGGCCTGGAAGAGGAAATAAAGCTTTCACCAGCTGTGGGTTTCTGGAGAGAAATCAGCTCCAGGGCAGTGTCCCTGCAGTTCCTCACCTCTGGAAGGACACGGGCAGGACAAGGCACAAGCCAGGCACACTCACAGAGGGTTTTCCCTGTGCAGCAATCACACAAAGCAACACTTGCTGAAGCTGAACCTTTAAAGCCCCAGTACAGAACTCCAGGCTGGATTAGGAGGACACCAGATTTATACACCAAATTTGTATATGTGTATATGCAGTCCTTCCCTGATGTCACACTGTGCTGGGGTGTCATGTCAGAGCTCTGACAGCTCCTGAGCTCTCAGTGCAAGGCTCACTAGAACCCTCCTCTAACACAGCTCAGACCTTCACAGTACCCAGGCAATCACCTCCTCAGGTGGGTTCTGGAGTGGGCAAACAGCAGACACGGAGTGAGGGAGCAGCAGCAACAGAGCTGGGGAAGGAAAGCTGGGCAGTTGCTTTGAACACTTGATAAAATGAGCAGTGTCATTTCAGCTGACTCACCCCCAGCAGCCACTGTTCCCTCTGGTTTCCGACTGACAAAGAGACTGTAACGTTACCATCCTACTCATCCAAGTGGGGACTTGTTAATATTTACAGAGCACAAGAATAACAATCAGGATCAAAGAGACTGAACTGCAGCAGGATGTCGTGCAAGTCGAGACAAGAAGCTGAAATGTTTCATGGGGCAGTGAGGGAAGACAGCAGAGCTGGTAAAAAACTGGAATGGCAATATCCAGAAAACCAGGGAATGAAAATGCCTTTTAATGATTTGTAAAAAACATTCTCCCAGGAGAAGTCTTCCTTTGAACTAGATTTATCTGCTGAGGAAGCACAAGGTACACACATTTTCACAGCTCTGATCCACAGGGAACTGAATACACCCATTAACTTTGTAACAGGACAAGGAGCAGATGTCAAACACTGAGTAAACTTCCCTTAGCACAGAGCAGAAAGACAAACAAAGCAAAGTCAATAAAAAATAATTAAGCTCAAATGCCCCTGCCAAGGTTCATCAGAACACTGCAGGTTCATCATAAACCAAGACTTGGCAACAGACTCAGGGTTTGCCTTCTATTGATCTGAGTGCAGGAGACACCAAAAACCTCGCCCACCCCCACCATCTCTGATCAGTTCCAGCTTCAGAATTGCTTTAGACTGTGCTTGTTATGTGGCACAGGAACTAAAGAACAGTATCAACTGTTTAATTACACCTACAAACAAGTGCCAGAAGTCATCAGCAACTACCAAAGGAAGCAGTCACAGGAGCATCTTGTGGCAATGCAAGTGTGGACCAGAGCACCAGAGAAAAGACATCCCAGAGCAGTGATGTTCTGAGAGTGAATGCTCGATATATTCAGCACTGCCCACCAAATTCAGTTCCAGAAGTAGCAGCGCATCAAAGTTAGTGACAGCACGTCACAGCTTTACACAGCAAAACCACATGCAACATCTCAGTAGTTAATCCAAAAATAGAGATGAATGAGTTTGTAAAAGATGGTTCTGACCAGAGACTGTACCTGTTGGTGTTCCTGAGCTTCTGAACTTGAGATGGGATCTGCAGACAGGGAGGGCTCATCTTGTGAGGTAGAAGAGGCCAGGCTGGTTGGGGGGTGACTCACAAAGTCTTGCTGTCCATGGGCACTGGTATTAAATGTGTTTGTTCTTATCTGATCTTCCTGGGTAATTGCAGGCTGCTGGCCAAGGATCAGGAATACCAGGTCCTCCTTTTCACGACAGAACTCTGTGGAAATCTCGTGGAGTGCCAAATAATCACGCAGGTCCTTCACCTTCATCTTGATCAGCTCCTCGCGCTGAAAAGCCGTGGCTCGGAAGCGCTGGCAGAGGTGGCAGAGCAGGGGCCCACCTTCGGGCTGGTTTGAGCAGGACGTGCAAAAGTTCTTCTTACAGTCCAAGCAGATGTGCTGGGAAAGAGAGGGGGAAGGAATCAGACCCATCCCGTGCCCTGCGCCAGCGGGACACGGTGGCCACAGGCAGCGCTTCCCTCCCGTCCGGAGCCCAAGGAAGCAGCAGCTGCTCTTAAAGCACAATCAAAACCTTCCAATTCATGAAAAAGTGCCAAGTAATTACCCATGTTCCCAGAGAAGGACCAGGATTGATCCCTGAGCAATCACCAGATTTCTCACAGTTCTTAGAGAAGCTCCATTCCCACTCCATTTACGCAGAAGGAAACGTGATATCCTTACAAGATTCCCTCACACGACAGGAATTTTCTGCACCTGCTCATGCAGTTTAAGCCAGAGGAAATCAGGAGATTGAGGCAGCAGACCTGGAAGTGAATTCCAGCTAGCTGTGCACATTGTTCCATGCATTAGGAAGCTCCAGCACTGGAGGAAACTACTTAAAAGCATTTCTCTTTCATAAATACCTGCTATGAATGACCTTCCTCCCCCTTTTTTTCCCCTCCAATTTGCTGCAATCACTGAATGAATCTCTTTGTTTCACCATAAGAGGGACAGGGAACAGCAAGGTCAGACAGACATCAAAGAATTTGGAATTTATTTATACAAAAATAGCCTATTGTGAAAACAATACACACACTTTATACCAGTTAGAGCTAGACAGAAAGTGTTGGAAGTTTTGGAAATACTATGCCCCAGACAGTTAAAAACTTTACAGATTAAATTCTGTTGTTAAATGTTTGTATTTGATACTGTTCTGATCTTGTCACTCAGGGCTTGATTTTCAGAAGTTCCAAGCACTCACAGTCTGTGTTGACTTCTGCAGAAACTTGACTGTTCAACCCTTTGGAAAGGCAAATTCTGCATTTTCCAATAGGAATAGCAGCATGACAGCCACATTACGTGCCTGTTAAAACGTCCTGAGGGGAGAAAGAAGTGGTTTCAGTGCTGGTTAAACATGCTAAGTCACAGTCTCAGAGAAGCCCAGCACCTCTGTGAAATCCTGACAAACCTGATCCTTCAGAGCTGTGCAAGGAAAAATACACAGATGGAGATGAAGGAGTAATAAATACAAACTCAAAGACAAAAAAACTGGTTTATGAACTGTTTTTAGTGATTGAAGAACATCTCTAACTTCCCAGCTGAAAGAAAGCAGATGTTGCTCATGTTTCACAGGGTGTAAATACAGTACTTGCTTACAACAGCTCCTTCTGCCCTCTTTTCAGCCTGGAACCCCCCCTGCTCCCCAGTTAACACCTCCAGGCCTCTCATTTAGAGCCTGTACTACACTCAAAGTGACAGGAAAGAATCCCAATTTCCTGCTCAAGTATTTTAAGACATGAAAATTTTTACCACACGGAAAAACTCTCGAAACCTCATCTCAAAATTGCTGTTTGGGGGCCTGCCAAGGAAAAGTGACTTTCACCAATCACAAAGCAAGGCAGGAAGGGCAATTTCCACAGAACATCCAGTTTTGAGAAGTTTTCCTTAACTTCATCAGTATAGAAGTCATTAATATGTAATTGACTTTTGGTGACCCTGTGATTGCAGGAGCAATCCTGTTCCTTGGGGTATTTTCAGGGCAGAGACAGGAACTGATGCTTGTGTGTGCCTAGAGCAGGGGAACAAAACAAATCCACAAAGGCAGAGAAGTGGAAAATAACCCTGTTGATAACACTTGCCCCTCTCAATCCCTCATCCCTGACATGGGAGCAACCAGAAGAATTGAGATAAAAACCCCAACAACACAAAAACTGCACAAAACAACCCAAAACCCCCAAGCAGCCCCACTTTTCTCTGGCAGGGGAAGCCCCCCCATGCCCTGCAGATTGCCAACCTGGCTCCAAAGGGAACCCCTGTATTGCCAAGGACCTTCCACCAGCCAGAAAACCCCTCCTTGAGCACTCCCATCTTTAGGTATCACAAAGCAAACACAGTACACAGGCAGTTCTATCAAACACGTTCTTGCAATAAACACTAATAACAGCCTGCCTCAGTTATCAAAGGATACATTTTGGAAGTGAAAATAAACCCAGGCACGTCTCTGACTTAGCAGCTCAGCATTAGGATTTATCTTCAGCCTGTATGTGAGCACCAAGTGTTTAAACATGGACATTTTGGCCACATCTCAGCATCAAGCAGCTTTTACAACTTCACTGAACTCTGACTGAAAGGGCAGTGATTCAAGGCACTGGGTTCTTCAGAAGGATTAGTTTCAAATGCTGTAGTACATTAAAACTTGTTCCTAAAAGGTCAGGCCACGTCTGACTGCTGCTCACTGACAGCACAGCCAGGATGGTCAGACAGCTCTGAAATGCTTTATTTGAGGATTTGTTTGTTTGTTTGTTGGGTTTGGGTTTTTTTTAAAGCAATCTAGGTGGTCACCAGCACAGAAGGAATTAAATTTTATCCACTGTATTTCAGAATAAACATTAACTGGACACTGGAGTTCAAAGGTGCTGCCTCTCCCAGGAGAGAATGCAGTTTTCCACGCTCTCCTTGCAGCACAGTGGGGTTTCATACACTTCTCCCTCCATAGCAACAGCACAGAAGAATTACCACAGCTTACAAACACACCAGTGTGTTCTAAGTGATGTTTCCAGCTCCCTCGGGAGACCTGAGCGATGAGCTCTGGCAGCCCCTCCTGCAGCTGTTCCAGCATTCCCACCTGCAGCCACGGGGCTCCAGTCACTCCCAGAGATCCCTGCTCAGGAGCTGGGGCAGCAGGAAGGTGGGAGGGGGGTTTGGGAGCCCCCTTTGGAGCACAGAACCTCAGACCTTGGTTTCACTGAAGCTCTGGAGTGGGAGCAGCCAGACACAGGCACAGGTACAGACAGCAGCTCCCACAGGAAAAGGGGGAAGCTGCTGAGGGCAGGAATGTTTTCAACAGCTTTAGCAGATCCTCTGCAATTTGTGCACCAGAGCTTTGCCTCTCCCCAGTGAGAGTTCACCTGGAGGCAGTGATGGCTCTATACAAGACACTGCTCTAAGGACAGCTCCTATAGAACAGCTGTTTAGGAGATCCTGGGGAAATCAGGGCTGTGGTTCTGCTGCTGAGCTCACAACTGCCTGAAATGGTTTCATTTCAGAAGCAGAATTCTCTCTATCCACTGTCTGCAATCCTGCCCAACAGCAAGTGCTGGATCCAGGGTAACTCTCTCCACAAGTATTTGTGAGGACACGTGGCTTAATGAGGACAATGTCAAAGATAACATTACAGAGTCACGAGCAGGGACGGCCCCATTGCAGCTGACCCAGCACCAGGAGAAGGCTAAGCATACTCACATACCCCAAAATGTATCACCGGAATTTGATTCCTGCAGCAACTGCATTTCTCAGTGCAAAAATGCATCACCATCCCTGTTGTCCTGGGAGTAGAAAGCAGCAGCTCTGCCAAGACTCACCATTCCTCAGATGTGTGTCCTCATGCATGAATTAAGAAGTGCAAGGAAAACCAATTTATGAACTTTCCCACATAATCTAAAAGGGCTGTGGCCAGAATTCACCATGATGTTTAAATTCTCACATACTTAAGTTCAGTAACTATAGATCAGACACTTCTTAAGCACAGAGTGTGGACACAACAACTTTCCTCACTGGAACGTTACAGGACCCACTATGTCCAAATAATGCCTCAGGGCTTGCTGTCGAATTAAAAGTCTTGTGGTAGTAACTATTTTGGCATTTATATACCCATAAATCAAGTTTACAAGTCAGATAAAACAGATTTGGGTTTGGTCTGGGGCTATTTTTGCTCAGCAGTTCTACACACACCCTCAAAAAAACTTCACTGGCTTTTAGTTTGAGCAACAATAGTTTGGAAAACAGGCAGAAAGATCTTCCTTTACTGAAGATACAAAAACACTATTAAACTTCTTGGCACAATATTTTTAAAGCACATTAGTGTTTTTAAATAAGAAATTTAATAACTCATGTTCAAGCTAATGCTCCTTTAAGTGATTATCAGCAGTTTGGCTTTCTTCGCTGAGATCTGGAAAGCCAAGTCTGCTGAAGGATTTTCAGTCATTTAATGATGCCTGTTAATTGTGACAGAATGACTGAAGACCCAGAACCAAGGTGAGCTGTCTTCTCCCATGTGGAATGCCCTCAGATCCCAGAATATGTGTAATAATATGTGTCTCTTAAGTTAAAGAAGGCAGCTGCCCCTGGCAGGACAGGCACTGGACTCACCTTCCTGGAGGAGCTGTCGAAGTGCATCCCACAGGCTTTGCAGCTCTGTTCAGAAGCGGTGGGAGAGGGGAAGGAGCTGTAGCCGGGGTTGGAATAGGCCTGGGCTCGGGCTGTCGTTGGCGGCGGCATCTCCTCAGTGGAGCCATCCACACAGAACCAGTTACAGCAGCTCGCCCACATAGCACCTGCCAGGGAAAACCACATGTCAGAGGTGGCACGGGGCACAGGCTGGCAACGAGGTGATGCCTCGGTTTGAAAGACAGGTGTCTGCCAAGGAAGGCGGGAACCTCCCTTGGAATGGACAATATGACCTCCCTTCCCTCCGAATTATTATAACCTTGAAATTAAGGGGGTTTTCAGGTAAAGATTTGGGGAAATAGCAGTTCTTTACCCCCGCGCCGCAGGGGGCGCTGCGGTGCGAGCTCAGCCCTCACGCGGTAATGGCGGGAAGGGATGGGAAAGGGGCTTGTTTCCAAAACCCCGTGGGCAGCCGGTCCCGGTGCCCAGCAGGACCCTCGGGAACAGCAAACTGGAACGGCAGGGACGAGCAAAATCCCGGGGTGCTAGATGAGATGTGCCAGAAGCTCCGCAGCTATAGCTGGAACAGCGGGACAGGCAGGCAGGGGGTGCCGGGCTACGAGGCAGCGAAAAATTCGGAGCAGTGGCAGAGGAACGGCGAGAACTGAGCAGCAACAACCCGGCTCCCGAGCACGGCAGAAAGAGCGGGTCCCTGGGAGAGGAAGAGGGCTCGGGGATCTCGGGGGTTTCCCGAGCAGATGGTGAAAAGTCCCTTTTTTAGTGAGGTAGGGTGTTAATAAGGTCCCAGTGCAACAGGCGCTCTTAGGAGCAGAGCTCCGCTCAGGGCAGAAGGCAGCAGAAGGCAGAACCCCGCAGTGGTGGTGGATTCTCCCCACAGCGACTGCAACCTCCTTCCCCTCGGAATGCCGAGAGAGCAAGGGAGTTGTGGCTGCCCCAGCCACCTTTTTCCCACCCCCGTTCTCTCGCTATCTCTGCCCCTCCGAGAGAAACCCTCAGATAAGACGAGTGCAGCCAAGTGCCCTCCTCCCCTGAGCTTGGCAAGTTCTTTCGTCTCCCTGAAGTATCCGGTCGTTACTATCTCCTAGGACATGTGGGAGAAAATTCCCTACGAGAAAGAAACAAAAAGAAGAACCCTAAACCCCAACACAAGAGCACACAAACCGCACACGCCCAGTCCAGCTCGATGCAGCTTTGGTGAGAAGGGACAAATAAAGTTCAGGACAGTTATTACTAGAATTTCATAGAGTTCAGAGATTACATAAGATAAAATTTATGTTTCACTTGGCTATATCAGATTCTGAGTTTGCTGTAACAGGCTGTCTCTATTTCACATCAGCTGTAATACTTTGGGGTTTGTGCACACACAAAATGAACACAAAAAACTCAAATGATATGGCACAGAACAGTTAAATAGAATCAGCAGCAGGATCATAGATGGCTATTAGTCAGCTTTATCCTAAATCCCTCTACAGATTTACAGCTATAAATCCAAAAAGATAAAATAAAAGCAAGGACAGTGGAGCCACTGATTTCACATATTGCAGTTCTCAGCTGAATTTACAGCATTACAAGGCTGAATCATCACAGCAGGTCAATGTCAGTAACGTAAGAAAAATCAAATACTGGCTTTGGTAACTTGCTTGGGAAAACAACTGCAGCTGAGATACAAAATCACTTGTTTATTTTTTCAAGTCAAATTATATATATATATATATATATACACCCATATACACACACACACTTACCAAAAATCCTAACACAGTCCAGTGTAAAATGCTCCAAATTCTTCTAAGACCACCTCTGCAGCAATAGTCCAGAAATACACTGCTAGAAACTTGCTTTTGGGAGTTTACAAAGATATCTGAATTCATCTGGGCATTCAGTTTCTGGAGCACACACCATGTGTCATCACTTACGGGTAAACTGAATACAAATTGCCTCCTCTGCATTTCTGCTCTCACATGGGAGTTCCTGAACTGTTTCTTTTATGTCTTAAAAATCAGCTCCCTCACTGATAGTGTTCAGCAACTGCTTGATTTTATAAACTTCTAGAAATAAAACATCTCTCAGCTGCACAGCCAATTCATTGCTTTTTACTCAGTAAGTATTGCCACTGTGAAACTCCAGATTCCCAAGGGAACGGGGCTGGTATGAATCCTAAAGGTTATTGGGTATAATATGTTCTTTTTATTAAGCTGTGCTAAATCTTTGGGGCTGATGTGCTTGAATTGGGAAGGTTTTGCACTCTGGTGCTGTTCCAGTATCTGTTGCTTTAGTGGCATCTTTAATGCTTTCAAAACCTGGCTGGATTTGGCTCGTCAGGGTCCTGGCTGTCCTGGACAGAGCCTTTCAAATCGCACAGTGTGAGCTCAGCCAGGAGCCCTCCCTGCAGGCTCAGCACATTGCAGTGTTTAAGTGAAAATCTCCACATTCACAACATGGATTCGTGCTGTGACTGATGTGCACGTTGCTGCAGTGGAAGTTACACTTGGGCTGGCAACCAGATCTCAATAAATAGCGTGGATTGCACTTAGGCTGGCAATGAGATCCCAATAAATACATGGAGGGAAGCATTGCACGAACAGAAATAATCTATCATCCATCTGTATTAGCTTTGCCATGCAATCAAACATGCACTTTAGATGGCACAGATAAAAGAAACAATTATCCTTTTTCTCTCTGCACATTAATTGCCAAGCTCTCTGTCCCACTCAGAAGTTAACAGAGCCTATTGCGAAAATACAGAATTTCTACTTGAAATTATGCTCTTTGGAAGCTTAATTTGTTCCTAGGAATCACAAATCTAAACAACATGAAAGCTGCACAGTCCAACAAGCATTCACAGCCTCCATAGCAGTGGAAAACTCCATCCAGAGCTAAGCTCCCTTCCTGTTTCAAGGACCCCTGCAAGCTGAAGGCCACCCACGATAACAGAATACACAAATGCTACTGCCTGCCCCCAAAAACTTTGTTTTCCTAAAAAAACACAGCCTACTAATTCACTCTGGAACATTGCAACACGTCAAGCATTGGGAAGAAAAACACAAGGCAGTGCACAAACCGGGATAAAATAAGACAGAGCTCAGCATTCAGCTGGGGTTGTAGCTCTGTGATTGCCAGGAATTAAAAGGCCAACAAAAGGCTCAGATGTTGCTTTAGAAGAACCTTAATCCTGCTCAGTTATAAAGGCATGGAAGGGAAATGCCCATAAACAAACAACTTAATAACCAGGACTGTCCTCTGATCCGTAACATTTTTCCAAAGGTATCTCTGCTCTTGAATAGAAAGGAGCACACATCTAAAACACCTCTGTAGCTGCCTACAGCTGCACTAAGACAGCAACAAGAAATACAGGTAAGATTCAGCAGCTGCTTCAAGAGGAGTTTTCCATTGTTCTGGACAGGATCAGCTTTAGATCCAAGGAAAAAAGCACTGCCACTGAGAGAGGACTCAAAGTTACAAGCAGAATGCCACAGTGGAATTTCGGGATGACAATTTCCTTGGTAACTCTACAATGGTTGCTACAGCCAAATTATTCCCTTATTTATTTTGTTACCCACCCAGAGGTACGTGGTCAGCACCATCCAGGAACTGCTCATTTCCCAGATGGATGGATGCGTGGTTGTTACAGATGTGGCAGAGTCTGAGGGTCAGAACTACAGCCCTGCCCTGTGCAAACCCTGTCAATTCCCTGCAAAGGAGCTGCTGTTCTGTACCCAAGGAGCTCCACAGCTACACCAAAGGGACAAATTAATGCCCAGACAAAAAAAATGCCCAGTGCAAAGAGCTACTTCTGTGTTGTGCTCCAGGCCTGGGAAAATACTTCCAGTAACTTTACTAATAACAGTGTGACAGCTTGGAAGACTTAATGACAGGATTTCAGGAATTCTCAAGCAACATCTTGAATTAAAGATGTGGACTTATTGGCATGGCTGACATTACAGGCACTACTGATAGCAGCATTATCCTTGGACAAGGTGCCTGTACTGGCTAATGGAGCCACAGAAACAACTGCTCAAGCCACGCAGCTGAGCTGGGTTTGGCAAACTGGAAGCTCCATGGCAGGCACCCAACAGTGACTGCTGGCAGCCAAAAACCACCTGCCCTAAATCCTAAGTGCACGTTGTGCTTGGAGCATCTGCCAGGGCAAAGGGAGAGGGAGTTTCATCAAGGGTGGAGACGCAAGATCAAACAATCTATCCCGGACTTGCAAACACATCCACCCACATGGCAATCAGCACCTTGGGAAGGGGGGTGTTTCATCTTCTTTCTTCAGTAGCTTTAAGGAAAGCCAGAAGAAATCCAGTAAATGGCAGGGAGTTGTTTGCCATGGACAAAGTGGTGTCAGCACTCCACCATGCTTTTAGTGATTTTTTAAATTATTTTTCCAGTATGAAGCTGTGCATGCCATGACTCTCTTCACTGAATTTAAACAGGAGAATGAAATTCATTTCATTACCTGTTCATTACCACATTCTACACAAGGCCACGAGTTCTGTATTATTTTAATTCTGAAGGAAATACCAGTGATGTCCAAGTTTTCCTCCCATACACAGTTGAAGACAGGATTCATAATGCAGGCCCGGATTCTTATACTTTCCATCTTCATTTAAAAAGTGTTTGAACTCAGGTTCTCACTCTATATGCAATATCTCTGCCATAACCTTGCTAGCTGGACTGTCAGGGATCACTGCCTCCACACAGGGTTTATTACACATGCTATTTGGATTTCATCAAAGGGTAGGCTGTGGCTGCAGAGGGGAACTGTGGTTTATGTTTGAATATAAAACCTGCCTTTATTTTCCTAAGAGTACAAACAACAAGGGACAGAGCAAGCAAAGGAACATCTCGGAATCAATGAGCTTCCAGCTCTGTATAATAAAGCTCTCGAGGACTGGGTCTGGCTCCTTTTCGTGACTGCTCAGGAATTCAGCAGCTGGAATGCAGTAGCACCAAGGAGACACTTGAATCAAGGGATCAAAAGGAACTGAGCTCCCAGAAGCAGCTGATTTTACTCCCACACGAGGAGAAACCACAGCAACAAGTACTTCTGCTCCTGAGAGGCCTTTAACCGCTGGAACACCAGGGCTGATGACCCTTGGGGCTACTGCAGATGGAGCTGGGTGCCAAAAAGGGAGGGAGATGCAAGCGAGCAGCTTTGCCAGGGCCGGCTTCCCTGCAGTGCTCTTTGCTCATCAGCCCCAACAGCTGCCCTCACACCTCCTCGTTTACAGAGCTCTGTTCACCACAGCAAGCTGCTTTTCCATCAGCTCCCTGAACCATCCAGCTCCTCCTTGCCCCTCATCCATTGAGAGACCACCCTCCTTGCTACTTCAGAACATTCTTTCTGCCTTCAGAACCTGCTGTGATCAGCTACAGATGCTCTACAGCAACACAGGTCCAACCTGGCATCCCCTGTGTGTCCTCCACGACAGCAAAGCCCCACTCCCTGGTAAGACACAACTTTCAGCACAACACACCAATCCTGGGATAATGCTGTTCGCAAAATCATTCATTCCTGCCGCTTCCAGTAGCTTCAAGATCAAGGAAATTGCTCAGGAGGCCAGAAAAAGGCAGTGTGGCATTAAAATACTCATATTGATAGCTCACTTTTAAAATTACTATTTTTGTTATTAATCCACGCTGTAGCCCCTGCAAAATGAATCAGATCTCACTTTGATGAACGCTGTTTGAAATAGTTGAAGTAGTTAATGAGTTAACCACCTTGGTGCCCCATCAACAGTGTTGCACAATTGCTCATTGTTACAATTTACTACTTTTTTTTTTATTTCAACAAACCCACACTGATAAGAAATGCCTTGCTAAAATTAGTTTCACTAATGACCTACCACTTACAAACTGAATTCAGAGTTAGGTCAAAAAATAGCATTTACTAGATAACAGAGCTATAGAATAATCTGCTCAAACGCCACTTATGCACAAAGTATTATTTTTATCAGCCTTTGTCCCAGGCACAGACCTGAATTATGATAAATGGGAGCAGCCATATGTTGGGACAGCTGGAAAAGTCAGCAAATGAGCCACTTGCAGAAGGGACAAGGGAAGGAAGCAGGTTGCCAGTCTGAGCATGACATTTGCAGACGTGATGTCTCAACCAGTACAGAGCAGGAGAAAAGGAAGAAACGGGACACAAATCTGTCACAAGGAATGTACATCTAATTTGCTGTATAAAATAACTGGATTGAGAATGTCAGACATTTATGTAGGGAAAGGAAAAAATATGTTTATGAGTAAAGGTATTAATTCACCTGTGCCCAAGGTGACAGCATTCATGCCTTGAAAAAATGAGTAAATAAATACCAGCCCTGGATCACAGCTAGAAACAGGAGTGTTCAGGTGGGAGAGACACAAGAAATTGTGTTATGGAGGGAGGAAACATTTTTTTCATTTTGTTCTGTGCCTTCCAAAAGTCTGGAGGCATTTCCCATCTCTAATCATCTAAGTATGCAACAGCAATAATCCTTACAAAGACAAATATTTAACTGCTCACCGGTCTGATCAGCAACTTTGATGTCAGTTTAAAACTCTTCAGGTGAGACCCTGGTCAGCTACAAAGGCAGAGTGCTCAGGTCAGTCTGCACCGAGCACAGTCAGAACAGGGTGTCCAGGATTTCTGTGTCCTTTTGGTCGGGATCCTGTGCATCCAGGAGTGCCTGTGCTGCCGGGCATATCAGGGGATGCCCTTGAACAACACCCACATCCTCACGTCCAGAGGCTGCTTCCGCTGGCCAGAGCAGGCTGGCACTGGCACCCCATTCCGAACGCTGGCTACACCTTCCCCGTGGGATGCGCACAGTCCCTGGCTGGAAGCGCAGCTTGCGCTCTCCGGCAATAATCCATCTTCAGCCCCTCTTTAACACAGCTCCACCTGTGCTTCTCCGCCTCGGAGATGCCTCCAAAAGCCTCCGTGTGTGGGCTCAGGAACCTCGGCAGGCTCAGCAGATCCCAGCAATCCAGGCAGGAGCAGATCCTGGAGTGCGGCACACAGCTGGATTCGGCAGCGCTGCTGCTCCGAGCGTGCGAGCCCAAAGGAAGGGAATCTGGCCACGCACCAGCATTTTAATGAAGGAAGTGACATCCATTTACCACAGAGCAGAGAGTAAACAGGGCAGCCCGCTGGGGCAGGGTGCAAGGCAGAGCAGGAAAAAGCTGGAATGGGGCCACAGACGTTCAGCACAGCCACACACAGCTCTGCTGAAACGCCAGCACCTTCAATTACTGCTGAGCCCAGAGAAGGCAAAAGTGACCAAAAGGCACTTCCCACTTGTGTGGTACAGAGGAAACCATCGTGCAGACAAAGCCCCTTTTATGCTGCTATAACCTGGTTTACATTGAGTCAAGCATTTGCCAGGTAGGCTCTTGGAAAATTGGCTTAGCTGAGAGGAAAATGATGAGTTCTTATATACATGAGAAAAATCCAGCAGGTATTCTAAGAGCTTTTTGCAGCTGTACTAGTGCTTATCAGCATGCCCAGAGTAATCTAAGCTTACTCCCAGTGACACTTGATGCTGTTTGGGAGGTTTACAGACAGATCTTCACCTGAAATCCCACCAGCACTGTTACAAGCACAAAGGGTCTCAGCTTCAAGCACCTCTTTGAAACTAGAGAGCTGCAATTCCCATTTGAAAATGGAGAAAATGGTTTTAGAAAGCTGTGGGATTTAGAGAGCATTGCCCAGAAAGCTAATTCAAAACACTTGACTCCCAGCTTTATGCCTGGAATTGCAAACTCAACGCTTGCCCACTTTCCCTCTCCTCTGCAGCACAAGCAACGCCAAATTTCCCCCATTTTAACAGTAGAAGCTTGGAAATCCTGTTTTGTAAGGAACTGGATACCTGGGCTGAGTATTATTTTAATATTTTTATATTATTTTAATATAAACTGTTTATTTTGACCCAAAGTTGCATTTTATATATTGAAAAAATATTTAAATAAAAAGCTCTTCTTGCTATTAACTGTAATTAGGTCTCAAGACATCTGCCAAGATGGAAAGTCAACTGCCTTTTTCTTTAGCAAGTTAGTGACATTCTCCCAGCAAGTTAACACAAAACAAAGTGATTAGTGAAATCATGTGATTTTAGAAAATTATTTTTCTTACCCAGTCTATCTCAATCCCTTAGTCCTATACCTCTTCCCAAGCAATGTGCTGTGACCTCAGACTTATCTCCCCTCCACTCCTGTTATGCTGAAAAACAATTCAAAAAGCTGTTGTGCTCTTTCACACTAGTTTGATATTAATCAGCAAGACTGAATTAAGTCAGTTGTAATATATAGCAGGAACCAAGTCAGGAGGAGAAGAAAGGAGCCTCTGGAGAAGTAAGATTCCAGAGTACTGTTTTGTTACCATTCCCAGCATCCTGCATGGGTGGATGTGTGTCTCTATCCTTAGTCTCACACCCGAAAGTGGAAGCTCTCCATCAAAACTTCAGCAAGGAGCAGTCCATGAATCCTGGACTATCCCCTACCAACTCAACCAGTCCTTTTCATTATGGAGAAAGAGGTCCATGCTGGCTTTTTGTTTCTCTGTTCATTCCTATCCTCACAGGTTTTCTTGGATGCACCTGCAGTGGGTCACTGCTAAAACTGTAATTGCAATAGGTAGCAATAAATTGCTCAGTGAAAACCTGAACATTTAAATAACTGTGCAGCTTCCCTAACCAGCCCTACTCCAGGAAGGATCATTATTCCATTCCGTCCAGCTTTCATCTCAAAACCCACCCAGACCACTCTTCCATGACAGCCACGTGGCAATAGCTGTGGGAGGTTTCCTGGATGTGTGCCCACCTGGAAGCCAGAAAGTGGCTCCAAAGGCACAGCAGGAGCTTTTCAGGGAGTCCTCCTCCTCCTCCTCTCCACACTACAAATACCTCCCTCTCTCAGCAAATTTTACAATGCCCAGAATAGAACCTTGCTGAAAATAAGTTTCTGCTGTGCTGCAAAACACTGCTGTGGACTAAGTGACTTCAGTGTTTGGGTATTGCAAACAAACAGGAGCAGATCCCCAGTTTAACCACGGAATAGCTTTGAATCCCCTCTGCTGGAAGGTGATTTCACCATGGAAGAAGGTAACCACTGTCAGATGGTTTAATGATACCCTTCTCCTAAATGGGGGGATTCAGGGAGCTGGAGAAAAAAAGGGGAGGAGAAAGGATATAAATTTACATTTTCATCACATCTCGAGTTCCCTACTTCAGGTAAAAAAGAGATCAAGCTATTTCCATTGAAATCCTTGGCCCCGAAGGCCTGTGATGACAACTACACATCTTCTTTCATTATGACAACTGGATTAATTACATAGTCACCAACAGCTCATCTTTGGAATGAAGCACAAGCATATGGGGGCAGTTGAAGGGAGAAGAGAAAGGTGCATTATCCCAGACTCAGCTCCTCAAACTTGGGGTTGAACAGAATCAGCCAGAATTCCATTTAGTTTCCCTGAAATTGGGATTGCAGTTGGCCCTAAAGCTGCGTGGACTCTGGGCTATCACTGTGTCTCAGGCACCTCGAATTGAGAGTGTTTGCTGATAAATTACAACACCAGTTGGAAATCCTGGAAATTACTTGTCATGCCAAGCTTAACCAGTAAACTTCTAAATTTCACCCCTCCAAAATCAAAATAAAGTGTCAAAATTCCTCGCATGCCATACCTACTCTTCTCCCCACTTTATTCCAGGAACTGCTGGTAGAAAATCAACCTAAACCCCATGGAATTTATACAAGTGGAAAAGTGTACGTGCAGTGGGACTGGATGCACCACAGCTCTGTGCAGACTGGCAGGCAACCTCTAACCTATTTAACTGGAGCCTGAAAAAAGATAATTTTTATTTGGCTGGACTGAAACAGATCTGGATGTATATAACTGAGGCACATCGTAACAAGTACAAACACTGCAGACTCATTTCATAGCTATGCCTATTCCAAATTAATCTGAATTCAAATCCAAACTAGGTGCTGAAATAGAATAAAATGCAGCTGCAGATCTTCTCCTTCAGCACACACGTACAAAGACCAGCACAGACGTCACATCCAACACGGTGTGGGAAGCTCTGCCCTCCCAGACTGCAGAAATACTTAGGAATTAGTCAGCAGTTAAAAAAAGGTCCAGGATGTTAAATACACACCTGAGGACTGGTTTTGTTCCTGAGATAACAAAAGATAGTGCCATTAAAAAGTCAGTTTATTTACAGTTTAGTCACCTTATCTGTGCACAAGGGAAAATATCCCTGTTAGCTGAAGGAAGTTAATAAAGGTGGAAGGTTCGGAGGGACTTTGAAGTTGTACTCTTAAAGCATTTCCATAAATATTTTTTTTGTGCCAATCTCCATTTACCATGGAAGCATTTGAAATTCAGAATTGCTTACATGCAGCCCTGGAGAAGAGCTCGAAAACTGAGGGAAAGTTCAAGCCTTACCACCCAGTGTCTGCCAGCAGGACTAGCATGAACTCTCTACAGCATTCATGGGACACATGTTGTGGAAAAGTCCATTTTCAACCATCTGCACTGTTTGTTTCTAGGGCTGAAAGGTTCTACATTGGTTCCTTTACCACCATCCTTGTTCCACTGCTGTGCCTCTCTCTCCCTCCAGCCTCAATCTCTGCAGAACATTAAGGACTGAGAAATCCAAAACAAAGCAGCCTGAAATCTGGGCTGTGTTCAAACAAACATGAACAAACCCAACAGCCATCTGGCCCCATGGCTGTGGTTACTGAGTTGAGGGGGCACATCCTGAGGAGATTCTGCAAGAGCTCACAAACCATTCAAGTAAACATTTGTCTCTGGGAACTAAAGCCATGATCCGAAAAAAAAAAGGTAATTCTCCTTTATTGCCACATCTCTAGACATATATTATGGCAGAACATTCAAGCTCTTTGTCAAGCCTTTTAATCACCTGTGTGAAGCACCAACAGAGGCAGGACGGGCATCCTTTGATGGCAGAGCTCACCTAAACCTGCTCAATTCATGGGATCAAACAGAAAGTGCTGAACATGGAATCACTGTTGGATCCAACCTGCAGGGAATGTATTTTTACCAAAGACTGAGAGGACAGGAGGTAAGGAAAGCTTCAGACAGGGACCTGCATCTCCTGGATTCCTACCTTTGTCACAGAGGGGAAATTTCCCATATATGGCCCAAGCCGACAGGGTCACATTTCAGTGCAGGCTCTTGGCAAGCCCAGACATTCAGACATCATGAGTCAGTGCTCCAGAAATCACTGGAGTTTATAAACCAATAAATCTACTTCATTTGGGTTTTTTAAATTCACCTTCTGTTGGGTTTTTTTTCCTCAACCTTTGCAGTACACAGGCACCATCACATTTTCATTTTGCTTCTCTGTAACTGGCAGGAGCATTTCTTTCCATTCTGGGGGTTTTTTGCTTTGTAAAATGACAGACAAGATTTTCATATTAGACTAAATCATGGTGTTGGGACATGAAGAATAAAACCAGACCAACTATCATGGAGGTTGGGAACAGATATTAAGCTGTGTTGTACTTTCACATATCCCTCTAACAACAAAGAATACTTATTTTTAAAATAAAACCTCAAAACATCTTCACTTCCGTCCTCAGATCCCCAACAAACAACAATTTATCTGGCATTTCAGCACAAGCAGACTGCTGCCAGTAAGGCACTCCCTGTGACAATCTTTTCCACCACTGACCTGATAACATCAACATGACCTTTCTTCTCTTTTGAACTCTACTTTTCCCAGTTCAGTAGTTCAGCAGAAACTGAGCCATTTTTTGATTACACAAACAAAATCAGATACCAGACATTCCTATTTTAAAAGAAATTAAAATCTGAATTTCAAGAAATATCATTGGGTAATTGTTTTCAGATTAGTAATGGCATAAATGGGGAAAAATGTGGGACAATTCAGGGTGAGGATTTTTGGTTTCAGTTTCCAGCTCTGTAAGTCTGGGCCACATCAGTTCTCTGTGCTTGAGTTTTCCATAAGCAAAATACAAGTAATGCCCCATCAGGGAATGGAACCAATATTTCATTTCTTTAAAGCAGTACTGTATTCATAATGGAATTAAATACTTTCAGAGAACTACACAGTGAGGCACTTATGGGAAGAAATGCTGACAGTGAACAACCTCCTTGCACTGGTGCAGAGCATCCTAACAATTTTACATTAGAACAAAACACATAATATTAAAAAAAAAAACCAGGACAAAACAAGATAATAGTGAAAAAAATAGGACAAAGCAAGATAATTTTGAGGCCAAATTCATGTTTCACACAAGTGCAAAAGACAATGCAAGTCCCATTCAGTTTTTGGTGATTTTTTTTTTGTTGTTGTTGTTGTTGTTGTTGTTGGAATTGGTTTGAACTCTTTCCCAGTTCACAATGAAAATTGTGGTCAACATGCAGAATAAAACAGTGCTCAAAAAACTTATTTTTGCTTAAAGGGACATTTCAACTTAAAAGTGTTACTGACAAATGTGGCCTTGTAAAAAAAAAACCCAACAAAACAAAAAAAGACAAACGTTCTTGGGACTTGAGACAAGATAAGGTGTGAAGGAGGCAGCACACTGTCAAAATGCTGGTTAGAAAAACATCAAGGGTTTTTAATTTCAAATCTGTTGTGCATGTTGTAAAAACTCCATTTTCCTTAGAAGTTTAGAAGGTTTGGTCAATACATTTCAGGTTGTTTCCTCCATAATCAAGGATTAAGGCTGATCAGGCAAGCACACAGTGGACAGTAATAGTTCATACCCTTCTCTTCACATTTTCTTTCATTAGGGGAACTTTTAGGAAATACTACCATGTATTAGATTTAATTTCAAGCCTGCATCTCTTATTCCTGCCAGAGAGATGAAAGCTTTAGCTCATGTTATTAAGAGGCACATCCAGAAGTAACAAAGCAAGCTCAGGCCTCCAGAACAATGTCTAACCAAGTGACTTTGGCTTAGGGCAGAGCAGCACTGAGGGAGACAGGCCTCATTCCAAGAACGATCATCTTACTTCCCTCAGACAAAGTAAAGCCTTTCATGAACCAGGCTGGGCTCTGGCCTACATTCTGTTGTATGAAAAGGCTTCATTATATGCAGTTGAACACATTGTTTGAAAACCTGATATAAATGGCCTTTACCACAGCAAGAGCTGAACAAACTGAAATCATGCAATGTTGAGGGTTCCAAGGGATCAAAATGGTAAAACTGTAATAAATGTGTTGTGTGTTATCTCTAAAACACACACAGTTTAAACCTTGAAACAGGTTTTCACCCATGGCAGAGTTCAGAGATGGTATCAGGGTGATCAGATAAGGTTATTTGCAGATTTAAGGTGTCTCTGAAGGCAGATAAAAAGAAATGCTGCAAGTGCTTTGTTTCTAAGTGTGTTATTTTGCCATACACATGTAGTCATTTACAGGTGCTTTGAATCCCAGCTGCACACCTTGTAGGCATTCCAAGTCGCTCCTGAAGCCCAGCAGTGAGCTGAAAAATGTATTTCAATTCTTTCCAGGAATGCCTTCACTCAGAATGACATTCCTGACTTAGGTATTTTCACTGCAAAAATCGGTCTGTGATTTGTATTCAAGTCACAGGAGCAAGTAACAAATAGTATAAATAACAGCAGGAATAGAAAAGTAGTTTGCCAAAAAGGAGGTTGATGGTTTGGGCTTTATTTTTATTAAATTCATGCTTCGACTCCCACTTGTTTCTATTCTGTGTAAGAGACAAAATCTTGCTCCTCCTACCCCAGAGCTCTCTGCACAAGAAGATGCACAGTGACAGACTAGGTCTGACTGAGCTGACAAGGAACTCCATGATCCCCTGCAAGGACTGATAAGCCTTCCCATCTGAGAAACATAAGGCATGGATTATGCAATATCAGCCTCTGTCTGACTGGCAGAAACCTGGCCCTGAGTTCCAAGAGCATGAAACAGCCCCTACATAAAAACCAGCTTCAATTTCTACTTTTTGGATTATACAGTCAAAGGGGACTTGGAAATCTGCACTTTACTTGGAATCTGAAAAATAAACTGTTTCCAAACTCTCCTGCAATGCTTGTGCAACGGCCTCAAGACAGGCAGGGATCTGGCCAGCTGTGCCACCAGCCACAGAAGCTGCATTTCAGAACTCGCCCTTCTCTGGAACAATTGGAACTTTCTCCAGGCCGAAGTCTGCACACAGAGCTCAGTGTTTCCCTGCAAGCACACAACAGCTCCATTATTGTTTAACTACCAAAAACCAGCTCCAACAATCTATCAAGCTTGACATTCTATCCGTCTCTGCTGCTAGCCCAGACTGCTGGGCATATATATAGGAAGAGGTTCATGGATTCAGTAAGAAAAGTTATTTTGTTAATCTAAACAGAGATTTCCCTTCTTTTAACTATTAATTTGCCATTTTAAAAACTGTTCAGGAGCCCAGAGGCCTGTTTATCCTCCAGATTATCGAATTCAAGTGTCTGTACAGAAATCTCTTTCAGCAGATGAATAAAAGCTCTTTTTTAAGATACATACAAAATAAATTCAAAGGCAATCCCACAGAGAAGGAATCGCTCACTGCCTCAGAGCTGCAATTACCAGTTGTGGTTCCAGCCTGGCCACGATTATTTTAACACCAAGCTCCAGCAGAGCATTAAGCTGCTGTTTATCACCCTCCGTGCCCAGGGACAGCACAGCTCAGCAGTTTCCCCAATAATCATGGCTCAGGCAAAGTCCTAGGAAACACCAACACTTCGTGGAAGCAAACTTATCAATGCATGACACAACCTCGTGGAGGATGACCTCAAACACAGGAATTCCTCATCTGAGTGACGCCAGCAAGCTGAGTCTCTGGGCCAAGGACACCTGGGAGCCATGCAATGGTGCCAGCAGTCACTTTTCTCTGAGCAAGGTATTTTGACATCAGCAAAAAGTAGCATCACATCAGTTTCAGTCTGGAATTCTGTGGGATGCAGCTCCTGACTCATTTGGGGAAAAGCCAAACCAATAGAAGCTCAAGTGGTGTGGATTCAATGATGCCACTTGTGACACTGCAATTTGAAATTATCCATGTGTATATATAGAATATATAATACCCAAAGGAACCATCCTTCTGCAGCAGAGGTTACCATGCAACAAGCTACTCCCAAAAGAGAGTATTTTAAATTTAAATTACACTTAATGAGTTTCAAATCTCACTTAATATCAGCCTAAACTAAAAAGATTCAAAGCATATGCTCCTTAAGTATATTCTTATAAGCACATCCCACAACCTTCTGAATATAAATAAAAAGGTGGCAGCATTAAAGAAAGCTGATGTTTAATGAATATTTTAATCTCCGCTGAAATAAAATGTGGAAATTCCTATTCCAAGACTATTTGGCAGAGAAGCCAGAAGGCATTAGAGAAAGAAGCCTGATTAATATTTTTGAGTAAACTGAAAACCTCAAGAGCAATGAATGTGAAGAAGTTGTAGATTTTACAGACACTGAGAAGAATTAACAGCATCTCAGAAAACAACAATTCTTTCTAAATAAAGTCCCTTATGGGAGCATAAATCTAACAAGCCAAAAAGGCCTTTCAGAGGTTAGAAAAAGCCATCTCAGTTCTGAGGAAAGCAGCTGAGAAAGAAGGAAAAACCTAATACAAAACCTGAATTCTTGATCAGACAGTTCAACTCTTGGTTTCTTAAAGAAGAGGGTAATTTTTCAACCTTGCAATGTTGTTTGAAGACTAAATAATCAACTTTAGAGGCACCTACCAGCAGGGGGTTGGCAACCTTTGCATGCAGGTGGGTCCTGGTCCTGACATCAGCCCAGCAGTGACAGGATTCTCCCCACCTGTGAAACAGATTCCACTTATTCACCACTGCAAAACATCCCCTGCTCCCTGAATGCCAGCTGAGGAAAGTTCACACTGTCAATTCCTGGCTTTTGTAAGGACAGTCCCTAGGAAGGGGAGGAAAACAGGCTCGATGGGAAGCCACAGAGAGGTACTGTCAAGGATAATGACTGGAATTACTTTGGGGAGAAGGAGCCAGGCTGGGGTTTCACAATGGGCAATCGGGGGAGGGCTAGGGAAACATTTGCAGCAGGTAAATAAATACATGGAAGTGCAGAGCACAAAGCACAGGCAGTGAACAGCAGCACCACACACCTCACCAGGGCTCTGGCTGTAGCATTTCCAGAGCTCCCTCCACACTCAAGTATCCAGACTGCCAGCAATATCCAGGTAGTTTAAAGCCAGGTTATGCCTGGAGTCAGAGCTCAGTCTGGAGAGAAGAACCAATTTCCCTTATTTTTAACTACCTGTTTTTAACCCAGAGGTCCCCTCTCCCTGGTCAGCAGCAGGTCACACACAGCTGTGTCCAAAAAAGGGCCACATGCACACACTTTTCTGCAGCTCACATCATCCTGCTGCCCAAAGTGTGTTTCATTCAGCACAACAACTTAGTTCAATGTACTTTGATTTCTTACCTTCAGATTAAGCTCTGTATCCCTCAGGACTGGTCAGAAGGTTTAGAGAAGAGATGGAGCCAGGGAATCTCTAATTAGGTGATTTTTAAGGTCCTTCTAATCCAGTCCACTCTGTGATTCCATATCCTATCAAAACACACTCTAAGGTACAGAAAAGTAGCCTAAGCCTAATTAAACACCATTTTTCCTACAGTGAAACCAACACCCCCTAGGTGAGGAGAGCATTTCACCTGGCCAGTCCTGAGGACACAAACTGCAGTGCTGGATCAGACACAGCCTGCCCAGCTCCGCTGCCCGCTCCGTGCTGGCCTAGGAGAGCCAGAGGACAGGCAGGCACACAGAGCAGACCGTGGAAATCTGCTTCCACCCCTCCAGGCAAAAACTGGTTCAAAGTCCAAACTACAGGTTTAATAACAGCACTGGCAGCTCAGCTCAGATCATGCTCCAGCCTGATTGAAGACTTTACAATCTCAGTTGTGATTAACAACAAACCGTGGTGCAAAGTTGCATGAGAAGTGAAAATGACACCATTTAACAAACAAACAAAACAACACACACCCACCCTGAAGTCAACAACAATAAAGAGAAAACTGAAGATGTGAACAAGACAGATTTCAGTCATAAACCCAACTAGTGACCACTGTCCTCCCAAAAGCTCATATATACGATTCCTTTGTACTCTCAGCTCAGAGCAGTACATTCGGCTCATTTTAGGAGCCAAATCACATGGTACCTGACAATGAGAAAGACTGAGCCTCACTGAAAGCCATCCGACTTTTTCTACCCTACAATTAAACACAATACTTAAATGATGGCTTCAAAACTATTCCAATTCAGCAAAAACTTGAGCAATTAAGCATTAACCCATGAGCACCACTGTCAAGGCAACCAGCCTTTAATTAAAAGTTCAGTTGTGAGAGCTGAGTGGATATGCAGACACAGAGTGCTGCAGCTGGGTAATCCTGCTCCAGGATCCCCAGCCCCCAATGAGAAACACAACAGCCCAAGGTGATTGTTTTGGTTCATTAGGCCCAGTGGTGCCACCAAAAACAGTTATGATTACAGAGAACGACTACAAGATCCCCCTCTTCATCATAGTGGGCACAAACGTGTTAAGGAGATTCAGTATTTGATGGGTGGAGGTAGGTAAACCCAGGGATCTGGAATTTGTAATAAACATTTAAAGCTCACAGCTTTCTGCTCCACTTCTCAGCTCTGGAAGAATGAGCTAACAGTGGGAAGACAAAGAGTTAAAACTCTTTTTGTTTATGCAATCATATATGCGCCTTAATGATTATCTGTCTTAAAATCTGAGCTTCAAAGTGTTGAAATGCAACCCACCACAGTGTAAACACAATAAAACACCAACTTACAATGCACCTGTCATCTCCCATCCTAATGATATGGAGAGCTAAAAAAGCTTCTTGTACATCCACTAAGTTCTTCACCAAGTCCACAACCAGGTCAGAAAGAACAGAAAACTGCCACAAGTCCCTGCACAGCTGTGAAACAGCTCTCCCAAACCAACATCTGAGGTTACGTCCTGTGCTCCCCACAGAAGACACGCTGTATGTCAGACAAGAGGAAGTGAGCTCAAGTGAAACACAGAAATAAACCCCTTCTGTCTCAGCCAATTAAACATTACCCTGAGCACAGCTCAATCTAAGAAGCATAAACTTAAACCGTTCCTATCTACCTGTAATGTTACTCTTGACTAAGCACGCCCAGCTGCCCTTGCAGTGTTGGGAACGTGGGAGCTTTTGGTGTGAGTTTTTTTTCTGGAGTGCAACGCGTTCTTTATCACAGGGTCAAATGCTGAGCCTGCCCATCGTCAGCCTTTTAACCTGAGGAGACTCAGGCAGGACCCTGTTCTCACTGCAGAGCTGACATTTTTTAACCTGCAGACACCGAAATACTGCTAAGAAACCGGAGGATGAGTCACTACGTTCCCCACAGGAAACACCTTGACCTGCTTACAGGAACAAACTGTTCAGAAGGACACCCGAGGACTTCTATTTTCTGAAGAACTTTTGCTTTCTGCAGCAAAGGAAGGACCTGCTCTGCTTTCGCTTTGCAGCAGGGCCCCAGTTTTTAGCAGAGAAGGAAATAATTTGGGTGGGTCCTTAACACCAAATTAACACTTTGGACATGCTAAAATGCAAAGAGACAATAATTGAAGCAGAGAGCTCTATAGAAGGCTGGTGCTTATCCAGAATTCCTCAGCTCTCATAGCAATTTGAGCAGAATAACCTCCTGAACCCCAGAGGGCCTTTGGGAGCAGAACTCAGAAAGGGAAGAGTTGCTCATCACCACTTTTAAACATGAAAAAAAGAGATTGCACCAGAGTCCCACTCCCCCTCATTAGGGAAATCCTGTGAGGGAGCCCCTTGACCCCATCTCCCCAAAACAAAACCCAGATGCTGCACCTGTCCCAACCCAAGCAGCCCCATTCCCCCTGCCCTGTGCCCCGCAAGCCCTGGCAGCCCCTCCTGCCCTCTGTCCCCCTACACCTGCTACAACAACCCAATCCAGAGCCATTCCCGCACCCCACAGCCCCTGGATAACCCTCAGTAACAACTCCACAGCCTCATGGACCCCATATGTGCCTGCCCCCCGCCCTTACCCCATCCACCCTTCTCCACCCTGGCAGCCCACACTGCCCCACAGTCCCAAACCTTGGCAGCACCCTCAAAGCCGCACGCACACCCCCAAACCCGGCAGCCTCCTCACTGTCCCACCACTCCTAAACCCTGGCAGCCTCTCCGAAAGCCTCAGATATCGCCCCTAAAAGCCTCAAACACGTCCCCAAACCTGCCAGCCCCCTCTGCACCACAATACGCCACACTCCCCAAAGCTGGCAGCTC
>VZRS01011059.1:0-43033 GCA_013398055.1 Ifrita kowaldi
AAAAAAAAAATATTAGTTTTTTTCTCTAGTAATGAAGTCTAGTGTGAAATCCTGTAAACAATTGTCCTTGACAATACGCAGCAGAGAAACGGGTCTACTGCATTCTTCTTCCTGACAAGTACAGATACTCTGCCTCTCTTTCCTATGAATGGAATATAGATAATGCCTTTTTGACTGCAGAACATGTTAAGATCCTTGGATGTAACTACCAAATACCATCCTCTATTAAAACTTCTCGCAGAAGACAGCTAATGGTAAGAACTTCATTTGTCATATTATTTTTATGTCATATAGATGCACTACTTTTGGAATTAATGCAAATCAAGACAAGCATGAAATCTTTCCAAGATGACATGAAGTTCAGCACCATCTTCAAAACCAAAATCCTATTAACTTTAGATGCCAAGAAGTCAAATATTGCGGGGTTTTTTAAAATGTGAAAATCGTAAGAAGTTCAGAGATGAACTTGGGTGCTGTTACAGCAGAACAGCTGTAAATTTATCAGATTACACAGCCCAAGTAACAGTTTCCTCCATTTTCTTAAGATCAAGATGTTGTTAACCAAGAAGATGAGCCTGAAATACAAACACATTAACTGCAATCACACAGGCACCTGAATCCACAGGCATTTACTAACTTAGGTTTCTGGTTTTGCAACTTCAAAGCACCATTAAAAATGCCTCGCTCTTACAAAAAAATTTGCAGGAATACTAAGTTGATCTTGCGTGGTATCATAGAGAGGATGCAGAACTGATACTGTGTGGTATCATAGCTAGAGGATTTTATAAAACTGAATAATTTATCCATCCCACAGAGTTGCCCATCCTGCTGGCACTACCACCTGATATGCACATCACCACTCAGTGCACACAAGTTAGAATGGCATCATCTGTCTGGAGACTTTCAGGTGCCTGAAACCAGAAGAATGGTGAGGCAAACTGCTACATTTGTCTGCAGTTGGAGACATCTCTCATTCCTGCTCCAGTGCTACCCTTGGCCATGTTACCTTCTTGCTAATTTAATCTGCACACTTCTATTAAGAGCAAATGTCACCCTTACGAAAACCTGTATCAATCCTCGCCAATCTTCTGCTCCTAAATCTAGAAAATGTCATTACACTTGCCAAACTTCCTCTCTGCACAAAAGGACTACAATTTCATTATCACCTCTATCAGACATCCATGACAAAGTAAGTATCCAATACCATCTCCTTGTTAGCCTGTCCCTCTTTTCGGGAGCATCATGATATTTCTAGAGATGTAAACAGAATTTTTTACTGCAAGAAGTAAGACAGGCCTTTAAAAAAACCCACCAAACAAAATTTTATTTTGTTGAAGATAAAAAATAATTTATTATTTACATGCAAACTACCTTCTGGCTACTCAAAACCTTTAAAAAAACCCCACAGAGCAGCTGCATGCAGGTGGGCAAGACACTAACAATCATGTCCATTTTCACAGCTCACAGCAAGAAGCTCTAGCATGATAATGTATACAGACCTACTTCTTTTGAGTCTGTGAAATGCATCATTCATAGAACTACTAAGCCCATAACAAGAGATGCTCAAAAGAAAGAAAAAACTGAGAGTTTTTCTCAAGTCAGACTGGGACCTCGTCATATGGCATGAAGAATGTGAATGACAAATGCTTAGAAGGTATCTTAGAATGGCCTCTAAATCACAAGTAATGCCAAACATATCAACTACTTATAAAAGAGTATCTGGAGAGCTAATAAAGTAACACATCAAGGTCACTGAGACCCCATCTTCCTGGACCAGGAAGCCTAACCAAGGAATTACTGGGACACTCCCTAGTACACTTTTTTTAATCCCCTGATGCTACTGTCCAGTTAACACTGTCAGGACAAGGAAGGCAGTTAAAATTTCAACACAGTACCTACGTACAAATGTCCAGAAACCCATGAGCCATCCTCCCAACAATCCCCACTAAAAACCTCCTAGCAAAACCAGGATAATTAGCAATCATTCTGGTATTTCTGGATGACTAAGAATTAACAAGTAGTCATTTGGTGTACTAATTCACTGACAAGAAGGCTTATCTTAAATTCAAATTATTTTCTAAGAGGAGGTGAGAATGTTTCTGTCACAATACTATCAACCAAGAACCACTGACTCCAGATCAAATGACTAGTGGTAAAAACTCATCTATTTAGCATGGCAAAAGTTACTCACCCATGCAGAGAACAGTATTAAGATTGTTTGAGGGAAAAAGATTGCTATGAGGGAAAAAAAACATCAGAGGGGAATTTGAAGACTCGTTAAGAGTTCTTCTTTTGCCTCTTACTCTGCAGTTTCCATTCCAGAATAACCATCTAAATCATGGTGATGCCTTGAGAGGCCACCTAAAAACAGAGACTAGACAAAAGTAAGGGAATAAAGGTAGGTATTTATTTGAAAGGCTCTCAAAGGTACACCCTGGGGAGCCAGAGGCTACTGCCAAGATGGACCCCGAGATGGACGACAGGTCATGAGTTCTTCACACTTTCATAGGTTTGGTTCATTTGCATATCAGGGTTAGTTCTTCAATTAAAGCTTCAGTTAATGATGTAGTTTCCCCAAGCTCACCCCCCTCTTAAGATGTTGGTTTACACATTTTAGGCCTAGGACAGTCTGAGTGTCCTTGGAGAGCAGGCCCGGAGGGGCTTTGTTATGCCTACCTAGCATGAGAGAACAGCAGTTAACAGGCTACAAGAAACTTCAGAGTTACACACTAGGCAGTACAGGGTTTGAAAAACATGAAAGTTAAAACCTAAGGCATCAATGGCTCCATGGCTCTACAGTTGTCTACAATGCCACAACACACAACTGAAGCCTCAGAAATTATAGAGAGAGAACTGTTTACTCACTGAACTGACAATACAAATANAATTATACAGTATTAACCATATTTTCCTCAGTACCTCAGTATTTTTGAGGAAAAGAAACTTTATAAGAAAGAAGCAGCTCTGTTTTTTTCATGTATTTGTAATCATTTGAGAAATAGTGAGTATAGAAAAGCCAGAACTGACATATACAGAAAGGCACCAGCATTGCTATCCTGTTTCCTACTGATATGTAAGAATTTCTAACAAATGAGGAAATTAATGGGAAGCAGGCTGTCACGTCTGCTGACTTCTGCTTTTAAAGACAAATCTACATCAGAGATTATTTTAAACTATTAAGCAGAATGTAATTCATGAAAAACAGAGCACTGAACATTTAGTTACTGTGCTGTCAATGTTGGAGCCATCTTTACTACCTCATTCTTTATATACATACACCATATCCAGTGAAAGCAATGCACTGCACTCTGTAGTGGCAGCTACTGTCATTTACTATTTCATGAGGTGGTAGCAACTGCTTGTCTGTATTGCCCTGTTTGTAATGGTGTCTTTATTTTGTAATCCTACTGCCATTGCACCTTAAAAAACAAGCAGAAGCAACCTTTATTCTTGTTTGAATTGGGAGGAAGTTAGAGGTAGATTAAAAAGGAGCTAACTGTGCCTTGCAGAGTTGCCTTAAGCCATTTACAAATATTTGTAGGATAAATAGTCCCAACATGGAGGAGAGGAGGGTATTGCAAGAGCTTACAGCACCAGTCTGCCCAGTGGTGAAGGATCTCTGCATGCCTTGCTGCTGCTGGCTGGAGATAATCTGTTGTTGGGCATAGACTTGCAGTATCAGGGAGGAGTGCTGAAATCATGTGCTTTTATTCCAGGCCTTGCAGAACGTGTATCCCTGTGGGAAGAGTAGCTTTTCTTTTACCTTCTTTGGTCATCGCAGGCCATGTATATCAATTCTTGGGCATCTGATTAAACAGTAAATAAGTCTTAATGCCCTACAGTAATGTCAGGTAAAAGGAAGGGAAAAGCAGTTTGTCTGACATTGCAGTAGAATACTATACCTTGCAGACAGAGGACTTTTGTTTCTTACTGTACTGAGGTGTTCTTGTCATCTGCGTGCTGAAAGAATCCCACTTTAGTTCTCAGTGATTGAAATCCCTTGCAGACTCCAGTATTTTAGTGGTGGTAAAATAGTGGGGGGTTGATTAAAAAGTGTTAATAGGTGTGTTTACGGAAATCATTTTCAGACCATATGCAAAATACTGTCACTAAAGCATATTTTGTGTACTGTAAATATCTTATAGGATTAGTCCCAGCTGCAGCTGTAGCATTTTCCTTTAATGTTACAGTATGACAGAGCTGTGACCAGTCTTGTGCATTGCTTCCACTTGTCTGGTTTAAAGGAAGCAAAACTCAACAGTAAGGATACTAAAGGTGCAAATAAATACATGAAATCATAGTTTTTCTTTTTAAAATTATTAGAGCTGCATATGACTTCAGAGGTTCAGTATGGCTTTAAAATGGCTTCAGTAAAAATCTGCATGAGCTTAGGGTTTGCAGAAACTTTTTGGAATGCTGCATCTAAAAGATGCATTTCTGAATAAATTCCGAAATACTTCCATTGAGAAACTACCCCTCCTGTGAATATCATCAGTCTCCATATTATATAAATCAGTTCAGAAGATGAACAGGTGGACAGTAATGAAAATAATGAGTCCTACACATTTGAGAATCAATTACTGCATTTTTACAGACTTATTTTTAGACTTGTGCTAATATACTGTTGCTTAAAAGCATAAATACTGTGATGTTGAGAAGTGTTCCGTTTAATATTGGATTTCATTTTGTGGAAATACCTGGCTATAACATTAACATGGTATCTTAACCTAAAAATTAGTGTTGAATTTTCTGCACTAGGCTTCAGCAGTCTGGATGCTGTAATGGCAGGATTATCAAACATACTGCATTTATGTCCTGGGTGATGGTTTAAAATAGGCTATGAAAAGCTCTTGCAGAGCAAACAGGTAGCCAAAAGGCAGAAAAAGACAAATACTTGAGAGGTAAAGTTTGAAGGTGGAGAGTAGTAATCCTTGCCTGATTTTTTGATGCCTTTCTAGACAGTCTCAGAAAGCATGTCACAATCCCACAGATTGCACTTTTCTGCTCCCCTGAGTATTATGACACTGCTGTTAACTGCCCTTTGTGTTCAAACCATAATGTATATAAATTCAAGCACGTTCTTCATTTGTGCAATTGCTACTGAGAAGAAAAGCAGACAGGATTAAAATGGTGTCTGTGTTGCAACCATTGCCATGCTGGGTGCTAAACTAATACTTAAATAGTTCCAGGGCTAGCAGCGAGTAGATAAATTTCTAAAATTATTCTCTTCATGTCCTCCTTGGGCTAAGGGAGTAAAATCAGTATGAATAAAATGAGGAGCAGATCAGGTATTATAACACTGAAGTTTAACATTTTTTGGGGTAGTATATATGGCATTCATCCAGTGCCAAATTCCATTGCTTGGTCTTCAGTCAAACGTTATTTTATGGGAAGGTACAGATTACAATGACAATCACTCCATCAGTATTGTTTCTTCAAAGACTTTTTTATTTAAAGTTGCTTTGAAGTAAGACTTCTAGATCAGCCTTTTTAGTGGCTGAAGTTACTTCTGCATTCAGTATTTTTAGGTCCCATCAAAGCAACTTGAGTTCTAATATCTACCAGTCCCATCTTGCTAGATTTAAGTGGCTTTTTTGTTTTGTTTTTTTCCATGCAGGTACTGCTCATTATTCACCACGAGTGTGGATCTGAAGAAGAGTTAATTACCTCTATTTTTTTGAGTATGTTTATACTTCAGATACACACAACGTAGTCTCCTTCCCTATTAGATTCTTAGAAGGTAGTTATAAATTTTTTTCTAGTATCCTTCTTGTGGCTTTAACAGTTATGATCAGTAACAGAATAAAATATTCCTTTACATTTTGGGCAACTGCATGCCAATCAGTTCACTTAGAACCTCCTGGAGGTCTTTCGCATGCCAGACTTTTAAAACTGAGTGTGTATTTGTGGAGGTAACTATGCTAAAAAGAATTCTTCTAATAAAACTCAAGGCTTTCTCATTCACTGGACTTGGAGAAATAAAGTATTGACGTAGGTTTGGAAATCAGTTATGTGAGCTGAATTTGCTACTTCTGTTCTTAAATTGAGTTGCACTGCAGTTCTGGGGGAAAAAAAATCTAGTTGGGAAATTGTAAGACACTTTCACGTTGTTTTTAGATGCAGTTAGGTTGTTGTATAAATTATTGTATAAATAACATCATATTTTATCTGTTGTGCTCATTTTAAAAAGCTAGCTGAAGTTTCCTTCTCTAGCAAAGCAACTGCTAAATTGTGTGAAATCTGCATAAATTCAGTGTCTAGAACAATAATTTGCCACTTCTGCTTGTAAAAATATATCTTGTGTATGGTTTAGATAAGTGTTTGTTTTATTTAGGGCTGGAAAAAGGAGAGAATCTTGGCTGAATATCCCGATGGAAAGATAATAATGGTTCTTCCTGATGACCCAAAGTATGCACTTAAAAAGGTATGCTGAGAAGGACTGGACTTGTATGTCTTGCTTTGTTTGATGTTTTCATATAAATAATGAGAATGTTCATAGTAAAGTTTATGTAATTTACGTGTGAACAGTTGAAATGGGACTCAAAACTGCAGTGGTTCTGTTCCCTTTTTGACAGACAGGTCAGATACCTCACACTTAAGCACTGCTGCTCTATTCATAGAGAGGCTGGGCCTGGGCAGGGGTGGGAAGAGCATCAGCCAAGGGACTTACTAAAGTTTGGTGGTTTTTTTTTTATAAGTATACTTGCAAAATGTATGGCAGATATTTTATGTAATATAAACTTCCCATTATATTTAAATTGACTGAAATTTACTAACTATTACACAGCACAAATATGGCACCATTCTCTTGGTGACTTTCTGATAAAAACAGAATTAGGTGGGAAGTGGTCTCAAAGTCATCTAGTCCATTGCCATGTCCAAAGCAGGACTCACTCTGGTTATGATGCATCTGACAACTTTTGAAAAATTCTACCACTGGAGATTTGTCTGACCTCTTCAGAGTGTATTACTGTGCTTTGCTCTCCATAACATTAGGAAATTTTCCCTAAATGTCTAACAGAATCTCCATGCTGCAATTTAAACTCATCAGTAGTAATCATACTGCCATAGCTATAGAAAACATCCTTCTTTTCCTCCCTGCAGCAGATTTTTTGTGCCTGAACAAACTGATTTTTTTTACCTTAAGGAGATTGACTGGATGTGCTGGTTTTTTGGTTTATACTCCTAAATAATGTTTTTTAGAGCTCCAGTCATTGTCATGCTCTCTTCTAGATTGTCTCCATTTGTGCCATGACCCATGTCTTTCCTGAAGCTCTAAAACTGGGCCCAGCACGCTAATGGGGACTTAGAGCAGTCGGGTACTGCAGTGTCCTGCTGGCTAACCTGTGCTCATACATCTCAAAGTGCCATTTCATTGTAGCCTGGCACTGACTCTGTTTAGCTGGGGATTTGCTGTCACTATTAAGGACTTTTTACAGCACCACTGTTGCAGGGTCACAGAATGGTTTAGGTTGGAAAGGGCCTCTGGAGGCTGAATTGAAGCCCGAGACAGCTCTTGCTGCTGGTGTGGCTGTAGCAGGTTTCTTTAGTCAAAGTTACTGAATTGAAAAGAAACTACAAATTTTCACACATAATGCAGATAAGTTTATTTGTTTATTTTTATTTTTCTGATGGGATTTCCTTAATTTTAGTACATTTGTTGCACATTCATTTTTTAATGTAACAGCTGAAGAGGGAAGACTGTAGCAAATTAAGTCATTCAGGATCGAGTTCTCTGTGTAGCTGAAGTTGATAGAATCTACAGCTGTCATAACCATGGATGCCTGATTTCAAGAATAGTTTTACTTAATGTTTCAGATCAGATAATTGGATGTGTCATTAAATGATTAGTACCTGAAGGTCAAGTGAGAAAATAGTAACTCATAACATACCTGTTAAAATTTATTTTTAAAGCATTTTTTAACACAGTTTTCTTTACTGTGTGGGTGCCTGTGCATTGGAACAGATTGTCCAGAGAGGGTATGGAGTCTCCCTTACTGGTGATACTCAAGCACTGTTTGGATGCAATCCTGTGCCAAGTGCTCTGGGATGGCCCTGCTTGAGCAGGGAGGTTGGACCAGATGTGGTACCTTGCAACCTGACCCATTCTGTGATTCTGTGATATTCATAGCATCAGTAATTCTATTTTTGCATTACTGCTGTGACTACAGCATGCATTCAAGAAGCTTATGCCATTTAATGAATCACATAGGTGAAGGCACCTTATTTGTCGTAGAGGAGATGAGGCCTGATAGAGGCTGTTCCAATGTCCAGTTGCAGGTTCAGGAATCCCTCAGTAAAGTACTGGCTCATGCACACACCTTCGTTTACGTTCATGCCAGAGTTTATCTGTTTCTTCTAAACTTGCTAATACTAAAATTTTATTTTGAATTTCAGTTACTCTTTGCAAACCCAGTGGAAGAATAGAAAGCTGAAGGAAAGAGACAACAGTTACTCCTTTAAAACAAATGCATACATTTTCTACCTGCCTTGGCACTGTGCCTGCTGTCACTTGCTCAAAACCCTTAATGGATTAGTTCTCTCATGACTTTAAAAACAATAAAAAAATCTTCAACTGTTTTAGCTGTCCTTGTAGGTCTAATTTACATCTAAAATGTCAGAGCTCACACTTTGGTTACCTGCATTCTCTCTATTAGCCTTTGACTAATGAAGTTTGGACTTAATGGAAGCTGACTAAGGGGTCTGTACTCTTCCTATTTCCAGATGAGCATTATTTAAGGAACACTTATGTGGATGATGTGTTGCAGGTTACTTACTTTAATCTTAAACTTCTGGAATAGCTTTCAGTGTTCTAGATACCCTAGTAACATTTTTGCAAATCTGTGATTTTCATGTAAATTTATAAACATGTGCATTTACACGTGTTTCTTATACAGCATTTAAACTTATTTTGACAGGTTGAAGAAATCAGAGAAATGGTAGACAATGACTTGGGATTTCAGCAAGCTCCTCTCATGTGCTACTCTAGAACTAAAACTCTTCTTTTTATTTCTAATGACAAAAAAGTCATTGGCTGCTTAATTGCAGAACATATCCAGTGGGTAAGTGATTGAATTGGAGAAAGGTAATCTGTGCTAGTGCTTAATAACTGTTTTTCACACCAAATTAGTATTCAGTGTATGCCTTTTCCACAGAGGAAGTGACTGGGTGGTTGGACCATTCTGAAATGCAGTTGCTCAGTTTTGTGTGCCTGATGCTGAGCTGAGACTCATGGATGGTGTCATACTTGGCTCAGACAGACCTGACCATCCAAAAACTTGCTACAGCTGAGGGCTGGAATTTTTCTTCCTCTGCTGTTAGGCAGCTCTGGCTGTGCTCTTGCTTGTCAACAAGCAGGTTCAGCTCCCTACCCAGCAGAAAGAATGGATGCTCTGTATGATTGAACTGAATCACCACAGGGTCAAACAGCTCCACAGGAAATGGAATCAGAGGACAGAACCACACTGGGTTGTGGGACAAGAAGTCATGCTGCCTGTTGCAGTATTCATCACTGATGTCATGTAATCTGTTCCATTCCAAACTGTAGTGTTTTCTGCTGTCCCTTGGGAGTATCAGACAATAAGCAAAACAATCCTAGCCAAAGTCAGAGAAATTGATGCAAACACTTTAATATAGATGGCAATAAGAACTGAATTATTTGTTGCTGTTACTTTAAGTGAGATAAACTTTAGAGGGTTTTTTGTTTGTTTATTCTTTTATCATCTGCTTCATTTTTGAAACTGTTATGAGAACTTAAATGAGACACAAATATGAAGTCTTTTTGGTAAGGCATTTTAGCAGCCAAGTATGCTTAACTGAAATAAATTAAACATTAATTATTTTCTTCAGTCATTACTGAGGCTTTTATAAAGTGACATGTTTTTTGCATCATCTGCAGGGCTATAGAGTTATAGAAGAGAAGGTTCCAGAAGTCAGTTCAGAAAATGAGAAAGTCATATTTGAGAGACAGAAAGCATGGTGCTGTTCAACTTCTCCAGAACCTGCCATCTGTGGGATCAGTCGGATCTGGGTGTTCAGCATGATGCGCCGGAAGAAGATCGCTTCTCGGATGATAGAGTGTCTTAGGTAAGACAAAAACCTTCCTCAGCTACACGTGGGCTACACAGAATTCAGTCCAAGACACTGATTGATTGCTTTGTGTGTCTCAGGCTTGTATTTCCAAGCTGCTGGTGATACTGGGGATATGGATTTGAGCACAGTTGACAGTTCTGGTATTAGGTGGACTTCAATAACTAAAATCAGTACTCTACAACAGTTCGTCTTCCACAGAAGTCTTAGAGTGCAATTGTAATGAGTCACCCTGGCAGACTGCCAGGGGGAAATTCCTCCACAGTAATTATGAGTAAAGGACACAGGACTGTCTTTGGTCAAAATGTGAGATTACCCATGGACTTGGGGCCGAACCAGTGGCTGATTGTCCATTCCTTAGAGGTAGAAAGAGGGAGGGAACAGAGACCCAGTGCACCAAACTATTGGATATAGTCTGGTGGCTTCCAGCTGTTGGTTTGGTTTGGTCTTTTTATATATACTCAGGTTCACTGAGCCTTACAGATATTTTCAGTTTCCATGGAGATTTAGTAGCTAGCAGTGAGTGTATTCCAGCTGAATGCTAAGTTTATGCTACATCCATAAAAAGGATTCAAACATCTGTGCTATTATCTAGATAAATGTTAAAGATGTTGAATCTCCAAACCTTAGGTTTGTTTCCAAGAAGTTTAAATGACAGTTCTGAGTAATGGCAAGAACTGCTCACTTCTTAGGACTGCTGGGCTGTCAGGTTTGTGCTCACCCCATCTTGCAGGAGTTTGTAGAACAGGTACTGCTGCCTGTGCCAGTCCTCACCCTCTTGGGTATTTGGAGAGCTTAGCAAAGCTGTTCTGCCCTGCACAATGCATCTTGCCTGGCTGGTGGAGCAAATCATGATCAGATCATGTTTTGGCTGACCTATTGACAGTAAAACTGTATTCAGATAAGCATATTAACTTGATGATTTGCTTATGGTTTTGGCAGATTAGTAGTGTGTTCTGTAGCTTCCTAGAAACTATTCTAAGGGAAAGATTTCTCCCCCAATGTTAAAGTTTCTTTCTCAGCTACAGCCCTAAAGGATCTTCAGAATCAATTTTGATGGTTTGTTGCAGCTAGTGAGGCCTCAGTTTTCCTCTTAACTGTGCACTGCACCTCCTCTTTTCCTGTGCTCTGGTGCTTATTTGGCCTTCTAATAGCTCATGCTGTGTTCATTAAAAAGTTTTGTGTTACTCTGGTGCTCCATGGTTTTGTAGAAAGGTGTGATGAGCTCTAGAGCTGGTGTAGATGAGGGAGCCCAGGAAGTTGCAGGAGGCAAAAGAAAGGAGTGAGACTTGCTTTGGGATGGCAGTAAGCAGTCAGATCTGCCCAGCTGCCAGGGAAACTTCAACCTAAACATAGCAAAAGGCACTTGGGATGAGATGATTTTGGTAGCCAGCTAAATCCTGACTTCACAGTGCTGAAGGCATCGTAACAGACTGAGGTCCATTTTGAGAATGTCTGCCCCATTTTACTCAGGCTTTCACAGTACCTTGGAGTCACAGAAACTCAGTCAGATAGTCTTAAGAACCTTGCAAAATCATCTTCCTGAACACATGAAAGAGAAGAGAATAAAGCTGGTATTAATTAAAAAGGATTTTGTTCCTGTTATCTTTTCCTTAGTATTTAATGGAGATGTCCAAAGGAGTGAAGCTCATGCTTGCTCTTCAAGTACGTTTATGATTATTTTACAGAAGCTAAAAAACTGAAGTTTAAAGGGAGTTCTCTTTCTAAGGATAAACATTAACTCCTCCTTCCCCCAGTCAAGGTCTTAAAGCCTGAATTCAGTTTTCTAAATTTGCTCACATAGCCAGGCAGAGAAGTAGAATGGTATTCCTTGATTCCCACTGTTCCTTCAAATAAGACTAAAACATACAGGAAGGAGTCTTCATGAACAAGTTAAGCAAATTGATTCTTTCTTTCTGTATAGTTTATTACTGAATGTGTATTTGGGAATTATGCCTTGAGGTTGGTCCTTTGAGGCCCCTTCGTAAGTACCCCAACTTGTTTTGTAGCTTGTTTTCATTCCTAGTGAGTGTAGTCACAGCCCTAGTGGTCTTTTTTTATTTTATTTTAAACCATGAATTTGAAGTCTTGATACAATTGTTCTGTACAAGCATTCCTTCTAAAACACCAGACCCTTATAAAACCTCTCCCAGAGCAAGTGACCCTCCTTGCTGTTTGGATTCATGCTATTTAGAGCCATCTCTTCCTAACAGAACTTCTTCCTTTTGAAGGTCTGTGCCACTTAATAAATGGTTTGTGGCCTAATAGCATAAATATTTTTCATTATTCCCTGAGGGTAATAATCTTTTTTTCTTTTTTCTTTTTCCTTTTCCCCTCTTTTAAACAGGAGCAACTTCATATATGGCTCATATTTAAGCAAGGAAGAAATTGCTTTCTCTGACCCCACTCCTGATGGAAAACTCTTTGCAACACAGTACTGTGGCACTGGCCAGTTCCTGGTATACAACTTCCTCAATGGACAGCACCAGACTTAGCTGCTCTGCAGGAATTCCATTTTTATTGGACACTTCTGCCAAACTGCATGGAGTGGGTGCAGACCTTCAGCAGAAGCCAGGGCCATTTTTATTACAGTGAACTCAGGACTGGTAACAACCAAACGGTTGTACTATTTTATTAAAATTGTAAACAATGCAGTAATAGGCTAACTTTGTTTTTCTAAAAGAAAGATATTTTATTAACTTTTACAAAAGTTTGATTGTATTTTATCTAGTTAGTCATGTTTACATGCAGCAGAAAATTGTTCATAGTGGACTGTAAACTAATGCAAAGACTCTAGTCTGGCTGACGAGTACATGCTGAAGTTCTTACTGAGGTGATATACCAGTGCTTCCCAGTACTGCAACGCTGGGCTCCTGCCCCAGCTCCCACTGCCAGCACTTGAGTTCTAGGAGTTCCAGGCTGTGCCCAGTGGCATCGAGGCAGGTGGTGTTACATTGTGGGCAACAACCCTCACAGGCTGTACGGTGCCTTCTGGGGTGCCCCTGTACCCTATTCCGTGTCAGGGTGCTGCTCCCTGGAACCTTGTGTGCCCTGTCCCCTTCTCCCTCAGATTAGTTGTGGAGTAAAAGGTGGAATGAAAAGCTCAAGGCCTGATGTACTCATCATTCTTCAAGTATTGTACTGAGTATATACCTTTGTTAGTGGACTTCAATTTGATACTTGTCACTCCTTCATAAATCTCTCCTCTTTTAAAGGGTTTGTATGTTGAAAAACTGCTGTGGCCTTTCTTGATCTGTACATAATGTAGATAGATTAAAAATAAAATACTTGATAGCTTTTTTAAAGTTACTCTGTATAATACTAAGTCTGAATGAATCTTTAGTCTATTTCATACTTTTCTTGGTGGGAAAAACCTAACACCCTGAGGATCAGTGCCCCGGGAGCTCTGGCTCAAGACCATCCTCATACAAGGTTCGTGGTAAGGTGAGAGGGGATACCCTTCAGCCTCAAGTAAAAGTTTAAAACCCTAACAGGAAGATGGGAAAGATTAAGTTATGGTTAAACTTAGAGTTTGATTTTGGAACCTATGTGAAGTCAGGATGCACTTGTTTATGGTGTGATGTCCTTAGCCTTGGTCTAGAGTTAAAGCAAAGAACTCACACCACATCCCAGACAATGCTCCAGAGTACTTAAAGGTGGAGTAGCAGAACAGTGGTGAATTCTGGGCTCTAGAGGCTGTTTGTTTCCAGGCTCCCATGTGTAGTTTTCCAGGGGATGGTGAGCAGACTGTAAAGGGCTTTGTCAGAAAAGTGGTGCAGGTGCACAGCAACTCTAGAAGTGATCCTCTGTGGTGGGCTCAGAAAGCAAGAGCAGGACCCATTAAGAGAGAAGCAGTCTGAAATGGTAACTTAATATATTCAAATTTAATGAAAGCACATTATAAACATACCATAGCCACAACTTCAGACAGTTTCAGTTCATAAACAATAACATGAGGTAGACTGACTAGTGAAGCTAAATTCACCAAGTTTTTGGTTAAGAAAACTTTACACTAGGAAAGCAACATTTTTAACCCTCTTCCAAAAGTCACAAAAAGCAATTACATAAGTTAAGCAAAAAGCATCTGCATATGATTCTTTATATCTTAGTTTACATTCAGTTTTAATCTGGGAATAAACAAGAACATCTACAGGTAAAATATAATGCTGGCCAATTGTCATACATTCATAAGAATGGCCTTAATGGCAAGGCTTAAAACCAAAATGGAATAGCAATCATGGAGCTGTCAAACAAGGATCTCCTTGCCAGGAATTCACAGGCAGCTGGTTAAAGTGTTCCTAAAGTGTTCCACGGGACAGGCCTGCGCTCTTGGGGCTGGTGTAGTGCACGCTGGCCAGAGCGTTGCCAAAACTCCTTGCTTCCATATGGGAGAGCACTAAGAAAATGGGTTCACTATGAGCTGGTAAAGGCAGGCAAATACACTGATTTTCTAAATGCACTCTCAGCCTTCAGGACAATTTTGCTCTGCTTCACCAGCAGGCTAACTCCTCCTAGTAGTCTCAGCACCTGGAATTTTAAGAACTTAGTGCAAACATCAAATACACAACAAAAAGGAAACCATTTTTGAACATGTAATACCTGATACTTCTCTATGCCATGCTAAGACTCAGGGCTGGCCTTAAGCCCTCTAGCAAAACCAGAGCTACTGGAATACATTCAAGCATGTAGCAAATGCTTCAAGAATCATCTTTCATATCCCTACTTCTTCCCAGTGTTCAAATAGGTAAGGCAGGTTGTATCTGAAGGAAAATAAAAAATAAATTTACAGAAGTGGGTTGTTCATGTGAAATTTGTTAAATTTACAGCATCAGAAATAGTGCTACATCAACACAGACACATGCAAACCCTTTTCCTTTGGCCTCTGTCAAATATATTATGTTTATTCATCTGTAAACATCTCTTCACAAGATAAAAAAAGTTGCTTAATTAACACTATGCGTTAAAAAAAATGCAGCTTTGGCAGGTCCCTTCTGCAATGACTGCAGGTCAGGTATAAAGATGTGTTGATTTAATTGCTTTTTGGGGAGTAAATTTGTATTCCTGAATAACATTTAAGAACTCTGCATTTTTCTTATTGATAAAGGGGGTCACAATGTGCAGGAAGATGATTGTTGGGGGGTGTGTGTGTAAACCTCAGCGAGTGTGAGGGGAACAGCACTGCTACATTTTACCGTGACAGCCAAATGCTACTGCACCGACTTAATTCCGGAACACCTTCACAAGGATCAGTACTGCGGCTGCAAATAGAGCAGTGTGCGACTGCTGCGGAGCCAGGAGTTAGAGTTACACAGATGACGGTGTCAGGTGATGTGGTCACAGATCTTTGCTTCTGGAGAGTCCCTCCTGAGCCGTCCCAGCTCCCTGGGGTTTCTCCCCTGCTCCCCCCTGGAGCTACTGTAGAATACTTTCTGTTTCTCTCGAATCCAGCTCATTTCTTGGTGTGTTGCTTCATGTACGGGTTCAACTCAGACGTGATCTCAGCTCTGCAGCCAGCTGGAGTTGAGTGTAAAGGGAATGGAGAGTGAGGTGCAGACAGTCCACCACAAAGGCACTGGATGGACAGGAGGATGCGTTTCCATACACAAAGGAGGATGGACTGCAAGTTTCCAAAGCTCTGAGGAGAGTGAGAAACTGAAGGTGATTTGCTGGGAAGTTACTCTGGCCTCTAACTGAAGAGAGAGCAGCTCCCAGAAGCCTTTTGCTTCAGCCCCTGGAGCTGAGGAGGGGGTACCTACTGGGGCAAAATACCATTGCTAAGGGTGCACAGTGCCTGCCATGCGTTTGCCCATTTGTTCAGGTTTAAGTAGTAAACTTTGAACACCTGTGGAAATTTTGCCAAAGACAGTTTCAATACGTACACAATTACAAATTTTAAGCTAACACTGCACAGACAACAAGACTATTCCTTGTAATACAAATATCTACTTTATATTGTAGTTTCAAACCCCTGAGTATTCCTGTACCACAGCACAGAGCCGAAGAGATGCGGTGGGCTCTCCTCCCCCTATCTTCGATAAATTCCACATGCTGGGGTGCGTTTCATGTAACACATTCAAGCTTGCAGCTGCAAGAGGAGAGCAGCTTCTTCCCCTAACTCAGCTGAATATAAAAAGGATTCTTCTTTGACCAAACAACATCCTCTTCCCAGATCCTTCCCAGATCCCCAGATCCTGGTTGGCTGTGGGATTAATGTTGGTGGTTGTGACTGACATGAAAATAATGAATCCAGGATCCTGTAAATCATAACCAATGTGGTAATTTTATCCCAAGGAATAAAGCTACTTCAGAATTGCGGGGAATCCTTTAGAGCAGTCTAGATAAATATTGGTTGCACTTTGCTCCACAGTGATTGTACTTTTTTTTTTTTTAAAAAAAAGTTCTTTTTTTTTTTCCTTTTTTGTTAGCGGTGTCTCAGCGAAGCTTATATGTGGCGTCCCGTAAGGAAATAGAGTGGTTCATCATCACTGCTGTTTGCAGTTTGAAACTCATCCCGAAGTCGGAACTGCCACTCATCCTCCAGCTCCAGCCGGACTATTGTCTGCCGTAGCGAGCTTCTGTCTTGACATATGACACACAGGGTGGCACCTTCAATTGAAAAGCACGTTAGGTTCTCAGGGTACAATAACAACTCATTTCCTTCCCTGATTTTCCTAAGATATTGTAAAGAAATCTCTGCTGCTAGGGAGGAAAAAAGCAGTATTAGAAGGGTCTATCACCAACTGTCCAGTCCAGGCTCAGATCAGTCCTGTGAGCTCCAGGACAGAAATGAATGTGTCCATTTGCAGGAGGGCACAGACACAGGTGTGGTGTCTGCTCTGGATCACAGGATGTCACTGCCTGACAGTCAGGCAGTGTTAATACCATCAACTGCAGCAGACAGAACATTAACTGGATCTTTAAATTACTACTGGTAATTATGCCCAAATAATAAAGCCTACCTTGTTGTTTGTTTGTTTCATGGGACATTTGGGTTTGTAGAAGGTCAGTGATGAAATTCTTCTAAGCCAAACCAGTCCCACAACTGGCTTAAGAAAATCTGCTGACTTCCTTAAGTATGAGCGCTGCCCTTGGTGAAGCACTCTAAGACTCCCTAATTTCTTCTGTGGCTTAACAAACTTCAAAACTTCGTTCCACCTGGTGTTACAGATGGTCATTTAATGAGCAGGAGAACTGGACACCTTTAGGAGTTTCTCTGTTCTGTTCCCCAGCCCATGCACCCAACACATGGAAAATCTTGGTTCAGATCCCTCCTCTGCTTGACTGAAGCAGGGAAAGGCCCTTCCTACCAGATGTCCACTGCCTGTTTTTGGGAAGAAGCCACCCCTTGCCCAAGAAACAACAGAGTGCCCTCTCTGGCTGCAATCAGCTCTGGGGACCTGGTGGTGGCCAGCACCATCCCCAGCGTGTCTTTGTGCCTTCCTCCTCTGTCGCTGCCCTGCAGGGCCCAAGAGGGCACAGGAGCAAACTTCAAAATGTGGTTCTTGGGACTGGCTAAGGGTCACCCCCATGGCCCCCCTGCACATGCACCATCCTCAGGCAGCACAAGAGGGAAATGGCTCAGCTGTGCCACCACAACTGCACTGGAACTTGGCAACACACTTCAGCATTACTGAATACCTCTGGCAATTTGCTAATTGTTGGCATTAAGACAAAAAGAAAGATTTTGATGAGATTTATCAAGTTCTGTTGGGGGTAGACTCAATCATCCTCCAGCTAAGGGCTGTCCTCATTTACAGAACTGAAGATTTATTGCCATTATAGACTGATTGCCAGAGCAGAATTCCCTGTCCTCATCAGTAACACCTATGCTCAAAACTCTCAAGTGGCTGACTGCACAATTCATTGCCTGATTCCCACAATCCTTGTTGATGTCACTTTAAAATAATGAGTGTAATTTATCAATGCTTACCTAAGGTTCAATTATCTATCAACAGGAACAGAAGTTTGATACACCCCTCAGAAACCACTCCATCTATTTCTTTTGAAAACAGTGCCAAAACAAACTGTGAAAATGATGGAGCTGTTTAATGAAGTGGGTTATTCCTCTGCCTTTCCCCTTTCCTCCATGCTATTATTAGTTGGTGGGAAGCACCCAGGATGCCCAGCAGAGCAGTGAGATTACCTTTGAGAAACCTGAACCGCTTGAGGAGGTCTGCACCAACGAAGGAGTCGCAGAGATAGAGCAGAAGTCCACTGAAGAAAACCCCTTCACAGTTGACATTGACTGAGTGTGGGCGAGAGCTAATGTAGCATATGGCCACCTGGAACACAAGGGGGAAAGAAAGGAGGCACTTCTGTCTCAGCAATGTCTAAGGATGACTTAGTGGAATGGAGTATAACTTAGTGATAGCAGGTGAGTCAGGTGGTGCTTGTGAAAATATGATCCAACAAGACTGCAGTACTGAGCAATCTTCTCCAAGGAAGTAACACACGGAACAGACCTCTAGATTCAGATTTGGTCACCAAGTCTGCATCATGTTATTTCAGGGCCCTCTAATTCAGTCTGATTTTCTCTTTCTCTACGAATTACCTGCTTCTAATGACTGTATGGTTTATATAGGTTATTCTAATGAGGACACATTTGTCAAACAAAGTAAGTGATTCCATGAGTATGGGAACTGCTGACGCTTGTGGTTCCAAGCACTCTCGTGTCTGAGTGCTGTGATGGCTGTTATAGATCAAAGGCTGTCTCCTCTATCTTACCACTGACCTCCATAAAATTTGTCTGAACAACACCCTTGTTAGACATTGACCCTGCTCCAGACCCAGTTCAAACTGACCACTGGGCACAAAAATTCTGATCTCCCCACCTACAGACATCTAAAACATATTTGCAAAAACCCAATTTCCCTGAAACCTGGGTTCATAAAAAGAAAAGTGCCAAAAAATGAACACCAAGTTATTTCAAGAATGGCATTGCTTTCGGGTTTTTGCTTTGTGTGAAATATTATTTCAGACAGACAGGCCCAATTCCTTTGCAAATCATAGAATTGTTTAGGTTAGACTCATTGAGATTCCACTGTTATCATGGATCCATGAGATCCAAGATCATTGAGTCCAACTGTTAACCCAGCACTGCCAAGTTCACCACTAAACCATGCTGCCAAGTGTCTCATCTACAAATCTTTTAAATACCTCCACCACTTTCTTGGGCAGCCTGTTCCAGTGCTTGACAAACCTTTCCATGGAGAAATACTTCCCAATATCGAAACTAAACTTCCCCTGGCACAACTTGAAGCTGTTTCCCCTTGTCCCATCAGTTGTTACCTGCCAGAAGAGGCCGACCCCCAGCTGGGGGATGGTTGTAGAGAGCAATAAGTCCTCCCCTGAGCCTCCTTTTCTCCAGGCTAAACAACCCCAGCTCCCTCAGCTGCTCCTCATCAGATTTGTGCTCCAGACCCTTCACCAGCTCCATTGGCCTTCTCTGGACAAACTCCAGCACCTCAGTGTCCTTCCTGAACTGAGGGGCCCAAACCTGAACACCAGTGCCAAGGTACAAGGGAATGATCCCCTCCCTCATCCTGCTGGCCTCACTATTTCTTATCCAGGCCAGGGTGCCATTGGCCTTCTTGGCCACCTAGCCCCAGCTGGATCATGTTCAGCTGCTGTCGACCAGCACCCCCAGATCCTTTGCCTTTGTGCAGCTTCCCAGCCACTCTGCCCCCAGCCTGTAGCATGACCCAAGTGCAGGACCTGGCACAGTCCAGCAGTCACATTAATCCATCACAGACCTCTGGTCTCTACCCACACCAGCCAGCTGGAGGCTTCACCACCAGCTCCTCCAGTGAATTGGTCCTTTGCTTCCAGCAGAAGAATCTGTTTGAGACCAAAGTCTTCAAACATTACCCTTGATGCTGAAGAAGGGGTTTCCAACACAAGAAAGATACTGAAGTCAAGTTTTGCATTTCCTTATCCCCATCATCCCTGCAAATCTTTTGTACCTCGAGCCCGATGTTCAGGTAGCAGTCGATGGCCAGTACCGGGTTCTTGAAGTTATGAATGGCCTTGGGGAAGAGTTTGTATGTCGCGTGTTGAAGGAATTTCTCCAGGAGGAACTGAGACGGGGCTGCCAACAACGTGTGCTCGCTGTCAGGGGCACAGACGTACTGAAGAGGCATTATTGGTGCCACACTGTCTGAAACCTGCAGCAAAACCAAGAGGAACCCCTTTTAACCCACCTACTCTGTGTATTTGCTCTGCAGGAGTTCCTCTAACTGGGGAAGGGATTGCCATGACAGAGCAGGAAGAGGGAGAAGAGGATCAAAAGGATCAAAACTCCCCATTCAATTGTCACCACAGCACAGAAATAAATGCATTGCTTGTTCTGTGCTTGCTAAGTACTTCTGTGGATATCTGCTTGCCTAAAGAAGGGACATAAAACAGGGAGTTCAAACTGTCACAGTGGCCTTCATCCTGCCTTACTCCTGGGCATTATGTGAGATTACATACTCCTTGTGTGGAGTCATCCATAAAAAGTGTTTTCTATGGAGTTTTCTTATAGGCCAGTCCATCACTACAGATTCCACTACAACCACAAGAAAAGGAAAATCAGAAAATTATCTTCAAACCCAGGATTTACTCAGTATGGAAGGTGGTTTTTTAAAAGAGGGATGGTGTGGGATGTGTTCAAAACCACCAGGAACACAAACTGTAAGATTCCTAGATTCAAGACAATCCTTTGAAATACACCTCCATTTAAAGCTGGCATAGGTCTAACATACTCTGTATAAAATATTTGGTATATTTTTATAAATACTTGGATTTCCTGGGTGGATTTCAGAAGGTTGCAGTTTTCAGAGCCTTTCCTCAGGCCTCTTCTTGTCAGGAAGTGCAAGGACTGAAAGTCATCACAAACCAGCAAACACCACAAACTTGTGGCTGTGCTAACATTTTTAAAACTGAATCTGGTACAACTTGCCTGCTTTTGATCAGAGTGTAAAAATTCTTCCTCCATCAGAGATGGACCAAATCTTCCCAATCCCAGTCCATCTTCTAACAGATTAGGAGGATTTTTGTTAGTAATTTATAAATAGCAAAATGTTTCTCTTTTTCTGTTTTTGATGTGGCAGCTCTACCATCTTATTCATGGATTAAGCCATGAATGTAAGATGTCAAATAAACACGAAATAAATCTAAAGACTAGAGAATTCATTATTTGTAGGGAAAACGGGTCCTGATTTTACCCCTTAACTACAACAGAGCATACTTTCAGACTTACCATGATTTTTGGCTTAACAACAAAGTCCTTTTGTCCTCCAACCTGAATATGTTTCTTCATGACACTGAAGTTGTTGAAGCGGCAGATGAGGAGGCCACTGCTGTTGGTCCGCAGATTAAAATCCACATCTTCACAGAAATACCTGGACATTAAACACAAGATGACTGCACCAGCTGTGTGCCTGCTGTGCATGAGCATTCACACACCCACTGCTGAAATGCACTGGGCTCAGCAGAGATTTCTGGAGATCATCTCATATGGTGCCACTACAAATTCTCTGCAGAGCTCTGAACACTCATTCCTTTGATGTGCTCCTGGTCTAGGAGAACAGCTGCTGGTCATCCTAAAACCAATCTAGTCTTCACTTTTCAGTGTGCCTGTAGGCTTCTTTCCCACACCAAATCTGGCCCTCACATCACATACTGGCATCAATCATTTCCTCCCCACTCTTTCCTTTTCTTTTTTTTTTTAAATAATTATTTTTATGGTTTTTTGTTTGGTTATTTTTTAGTGTATATTTTGGACCTGACAGAAACTCTCTGGTGACCAACCTCCACTTCGGAACAAGCCAGTTCCATTTGACATATTTCTTCATAAACTGGAGTCAGGGGGAAAATGTGGCTTTAACAAATACCTGGCTATGGGAGAAAAAGCTGCTGGGAAGTAACCTTAGTCCTGCACTATTCATGATGTAGTTGCTCGTTTCTATGGGCTGACTCCCACCTCATGATCCAGCCTGACACAGACTGTGAAATCAAGAGCTCTGAAAGTCACACCAGCTTGCACTGACAGGCTACAATTCCTTGCTGAAACACACACGATCCCTGAAAACAGCAGCAGGAGCCCAAGGTTAGAAGCCTGAGGGCCATGTGAGGCCAGCAGACACAGGGTTTATTTGGACCTCACTTGCTGGGAAGAGAAAGAATTGGGTATTTCTTCAGTCTGTGATGAGAACTGGCAATAAAAACCCACAATAAATGTGGGTGCTTTATTGCAAATGCTTTAGGATGAAGTTAGGTGAGGAGGGGGGAAAAAAAAGGAAGGAAACAGTGGAAAGTAGTTTTTTCATCTGTTCTTCTTGCAAACCCAAGTGGCAACAGGGAGGACAGCTGTCTCTGAAAGAAATACAAGGAATCCCTTCTCCTAGGCACTCTGGAAGCTCCACATTGTTCCTGTGACTGATGCCATTTTGGCTCCTTTCTTCCACTTTTCGTGTCCCAATTATTTTCTTCTCCTGAAGTTTCTTCTTTCCTCATTTTTTTCAGTCCTCTGAAGCCCTCCCTTGCCCTTTGTCTGTCTACCCCAGGTTTTCTTGTCTTATGGCAGGTTTATTTTGATGCCTTACTCATTCAGATGAAACGTATATCACACTGTGCTTTATTTTTGTGATTGTGCACTCATTACCTTAGGCAGGATCTTTATCTCAACAGCATTCAGAAACATTGTGACAAGGTTCTTATCAAGTCAAGATGCTATTTTTCCACAGATATATATGTACTGCCTACCTGTTCAGATCATATTGCACATTCTGGGTCAGGTCTATGTTGAGCAGTATAAAGTCACGCACGTGGCACCTGGAGAACGGAGCCTTTGCTTTCCTGGTATTCAGCTTGCTGTTCCATTTCTGAACACCCAGTATTGCATAATGAACAATTTTGGGGGTGGCTTCAATGTGCTGGAGGACACTTTTCAAAGACACATTCTTGCTGAAACCCCCAGGTTCCAGGGACTGGCTGCAAAACATGATCATACACAACACACGAACACGTCTTATTATTTTTATATAACGTACACTGCATATATATACATATGTGTGTATAAAAAGGACCAAGAAATTCCATTGACAACTGAGAATGTTTACTGCAGATGCTGTAAAAATATATACATAAGTGCAGACTTTTTAAGCAACGGGGAACTAATGTAGCCATCAAGAAAATGTAGCCATCAAGAAAAGGAGCCTTTCAGCAGAGTAAGTTCTTACACAGCAATTTAGGAAGGGAAAAGAAGTCACCTTACACATCATTTTTGGAATGCTATTTTCCCTGTATGCGCTGAGAAGGTCAAGAGCTTGATGCCTTCTAAATTCCCCAAATAAACTGTTTGTACTAAGAAACATAAATCGAATCAAAACAAAGTAACGTATTGAAAAATCACTCAGTCACTGGAAGCAGGAGTGGCTTTAGGCAAAGAACAAACACAAGCAGAGGTCTGTTGGTGGGACTGACACACATGTAAAGGGACGGTCAGGTGGAAGTGTTCAGTACTGTGTTCAAGTGTTCAAGGTGGCTGAATGTTGGTGGTCAACAAGACAAACATATGGCCTTCCTACCCTGCCAGATGTTAAGAGATGAGCCTCGCTCACAGATGTGCTGCTCCCAGGGCTGGCTCAGGGCAAGGACCCAGCGTGGGTGGGTACCAACCTGGACTGCTCGTGGAGGCTGTGCATGTTCCACAGGACGCAGGAGTCGTCCATCACCACGATGAAGGGCCACACGCACTGGCGCTTCACTCCCAGCTCCTCCAAGCGGTTTCGTTCCAGTTCCAGGTTGTGGTAGGAAAGCTCCTTAATGAGAAACCTGGCAGCACCTGAGGAAATACCATAAAGAAGATGTACAGACATCTTTATTAGACTTTATCACTCTTCCCAGAGAAAGGTTACATGAACATCTGTGGTCATTACCCTTTATGAATTTAGTGCTCAGAACACCTTAGTTTAAAAAGAAATCTGTATGTCTCTTTTTCAGTGTGATTAAAAAAGGCAGATTCTGAGAAGACTGGATGCTTTAAGACACTCTGCAGAACACAATTTTGTGGGTATTAATGAAGTAATTGGAACCAAGAAGGGGCTGAGATTCTAAAACTGAAGCTACTTAAAACTTCTTGCAGAATAAACTCAGCATCCATGAAAACAAAGTCCGAAGTTCAAGCCCCCAGTGTTCAGCTGCAGTTAATATTTACCTACTGCTAACTAAAATGTTGCAATTTAAATATGTGTAAAACATCTAGAATGAACACCCATACAACAGGGCTGAGCAAAATGAGTGAATATGGCCCATAAAACATCAGATTTTAAACTGAAAAGGCAGTGATCCATGTAAACATATATTCCATGCCCCTGACAGCAGTTCTTCCACATTTTTGCACAGACATTGCTACTATTATCGCAGCAGGAATGTGAGGAGCTGCTGCAATGTTTCCTGCAACAGCATGATTCACATTGTCCAACGTAGGTATTTTGATACCTTCACAGCAATGCACTGATGGTGTCTCTTACCAACTCCAGCATTGTTGAACATGCCTGGCAGGACGAGCATGATGTGGTTGGGCCAGTATTTTCGGTAGAGTGGCATTTCATACTCCTTGACTACCAGGAGGTGCAGGTGGCTGATGCCTTCCATGGCATGGTAGAGGTTCAAGAGTCCATGTTCATGACGTCCACTCGATGGGGTGAAGATAGGACTCTTGACTGCATTCAAATTCTGCTGGAACACAAGACATTGTGGCAACATTAGGTAAGAGGCAGGTTATTCCCGATAGGGACTTTTCTTTGTTAATTTTTTATACCACATTTTAAGATCACTGATTATTGCAACACATATGAACTGGGCACTAGGAACGGAAAAAAGGATGTTTGCCCTGAAAAACCTGTACTAAGGACAGTCAGGCAAGAATTACACAAAGGACTTTAAAACAAAAAGAAACCAGAAAAAACCTCCCCCAATAATTTGCAAATGTATGTCAAGCTGACTGCATGCAGCAGATGGGTAAGAGCAGCACACGCACCTTGTCAGAAACAAGTGGGAGCCGCATGCTTTCGAGATGTTTTCCCTGCTTGCTGAAGACAAAATGGTTCTCTTTGGACTTGGGGATTATGAAATGCAGCTGAACCTCTTCTCCCAGCATCGAGGATGAAAATGTGAATGCATGCAGAGTGGAGTCAGACACCTGAATACAGACAAACAGCAAAATGAGATTTCCAAGCAGGTAATACATAAGGAGTATGTAAGGAGGAGCTCTTATAGTCACAGTACTGGAAGCCATTGAAGAAGAACAACAAAACATTCTTTTTCAGTAACCATTTTCCTCACAATAAGGTAAATTATTTAGGCCTTGCTATTAAAAGAATCAGCTTTCTGTACCAGTAATGGTTTTTGCCCAAGCTGGACTCTTCTGAAGTTCATTTCAGCTAGGAATTATTTATCAATATTTACAAAGAGAAGTCAAACATAGATATATATATATAGACACACACACACACACAAAAAAACTATCCAAATAAATTTCCCCAGAAGATTCAAAGAGCAGTGCAGCCTGTGGGTGGGCCCCCACAGCAGCATGCACTGCCATTCAGACACCTCAGCAGGAGCACTGCTGTATTAGTATGGTATTTTTCCTGTGGCAATACTCTCCTAAGCAGTTGTGTGACCAAAGCAGACCACACCATTAACAAGGTTATGAAGAATTTGGGTGAGCTTAAGTTTGCACACACTTCACTGAACCATGTAAGTGTATACAAATGCCTACACAGCTGATAGATTTCATCCTACAAAAGCATCTGTCTTACTACAAAGTCAAAGCACTTACCAATGAGCTTCCTATAATCTTTGCTAAAAATTGAAATAATTAGCCTAAGATGGAAAATGCAAGGGACTTTATTTGGGTTCTGTTAAAGCATTTAAGAATCTCTCTCCCTTCATAATGTTTGCTATCCAATGACTCTCCTCTGAAAGTGTAATTTCCCTGAGCTTAATGATCTTAATTCTATATACACAGCTCACACTGGCACATACAAGTAGATGTTTATATTAATTAGTACTGGTTATGTTTGACCACATGCACAAAGATGAGTGGAGGGAACAACAGATGTCCTTGGGGAGGATTTGCTTCTGTCAATGGACTTAATGAAGCATGAGGTTTAGATCAGACCTGCTGGTGCTGCTTCAAGGGAACTGGCATTGTGCACTGCCAGGTCAGGGTGTCTACACTGCCATATCTTAGTAACAAGCTGTTGGGAAACATTAGTGAGCAAGGAAGGAATGATTTCAGATAAGAAACTTCCAAGTAAGCTGCTGGTGCTGGTCAAGAAATAATGTGTGTGCTATTAACCAGGAATAATTTTACTTGCCAGTCTCCTGTGAGCATAACTGTTTGCTTTAGAAGCTAAAAGTTTTTTAACTAAACAGATTAAAATGTTCATATCTGCTCAGTGACTCATAAGCTACTGCTGAGAAGGATGCACAGTTACATACAAAGGGAGGAAGAAGCAGGCCTTGCCATCTCCCATCACGGGTGTGGATGGCTGGCATTTAGGTAAGACAAGCATTTCCCTTAATTTTTACAGTCTTTTCCCATGAGACACTGCAAACCCTCTGGGCAGGCTGAATAATGCTTTGGCTTGAGACAACTAATCACAATATTCACCCTTTGCCAGAGGCAGCTGCAGAGAAAAAATGCTCATTGAGAACGTGGCAGACACAGTTGATGCTCCTGGGTCTGTAGCTCAATATCTCCCCTGAGAATGGAAGAATTAAACAATTCCATCTCGGGGAAGGTGAAAGCATGAATCCTGAGATGAGAGCAGTATGCCTGGGGAGACCACAATAAAAAACCAAGGATGCAGTTTACCCTTAGACCTTGACACCAACCTGTGCAGCAGGATTAATGTCCATGTACTGATGGCACTGCTCACAGTGATGGAAGGTATTGTAAGCTGCATATTTAGTCAGCATCATGGACACAGTCTCCCTTTTCTTAGGTTCCTCTGATTTTTCTTTGCTTGTTTCTGTGCACAAAGAAAAGAAGTAACAGAAGTTTTAGGAGTGTTAAAAAAGAGAGATTGTGATCCTGGTAAAAACTGTAAAGAACACACAAATTGTTTTGTTCCATATAATTTTGGAGACTAAAGGTTCTTGCTAACTCACGTTCAAACAAACCAATAAAAACCGATTCTTTGTAGGAAATTATTCCTAAAAATTTCTACATCTTACTTACCTTGTTTCACTCTTGAGAGTTGTTCTGTGTATACAGGACTTATATTTCTGTACTTAGGGTCATGAACACTTAGGTCAAAAGATATTTTGCTGAAGATCTCAATGTCTGGCCAGTGGTCGTTGCTAGACTGAGTAATTTCACTGTTTTCAGTATGGTCTGCAACAACACATTTCAGGTAAGCAGAATCAGATACCCACCAAATTATGTTTACGTGATGGTTGCTGCTTTACAGTTGCACTTGAACTCACACAGGCACACACACACACAAAGCAACATCTTTGAACATCATAAATGTTACCAGTGAAATTACAATCCACACAAAGCCATTTCAAAGACACGGCAATTCCTTAGAAACTGCATGCAGGGGAAGGGACCTCCTAGGTATCTTTCTGCTCTGTTCCTCATCATGGTGCTGAGGTATAATTCACTCTGGTTTAAGCATAAATGCTCAGATGAATGGTCCTACTTGTGCAGAAGGCACAGGTGTAGTTTTGGGCCTCTCTGTGATGGAATGAAGAGCACTGGGTAAATGAGAGGCAAAAGCATCCAAAGGCAGAAGGATGAAAGCACAGAAAAACATGCTGTATATATTTATGAACTAGTAGCTGGTGGTACATGATAAAGGCAGCAAAAGACACACTCCTATTACAGAATGGGATGTGGCCAGCAAGGATCAAATGAAACTTTTTTGCTTTGATCCAACAGAGATAAGTCTCAAGTAGAAAAATCAAGTTTAAGCCATGGGAATGGTAGAAAACACTAGCCAAAGAAAACAACTTAAGAATGCAGCTTGAACATGAGTCAATTCAGATCAAAATGAGATGGAAGAACACAAAGTAGGTGTGTAACTGAGGTTACTGATTTTAGAAAAGTGAATTCAGGTGAAATGAAGGTTGGGTCTACGGACAAGCACATGCTCACCCTACCCTGATGCAAGAAGAGAGACAGTAATCTACAGAGCTCTGAGTCCATTACTTTGAGCGTGGTAATATTCAAAATTTTGAGAGGGTGAAGGAAATAATTAATTAAATGAAAAATGTGATAAAAGGCAATGTAGGTTGACTAAAGAAATCCTGTGTTACCTTATATGGCTATGAAACACCTACTTCTCTGAATCTTATCCTTCTGAACTCAAGTACTTGGTATGGTACTATAGGACAAATTATTAATACAGCTGAAGAAAATGGAGAGAGGGAATGCTCTGTAAACTGAAAGAGTTGACTAAACAGAAGATGGCAGCATGTAACATGGTAAGCATCTGAAGGCAGGTGAGATTACCAATCAAGTTAAAATGTTGGTAGGGTGGCACACTGTTTAATATTCTCACTAATGTCACCAGCTTAAACCAAAAATTGGCTTAAGTTTGCTTAAGTTTTGCACACTCCTAAGAGTCACTGTCAACATGGAGAAGGAATCAAAGATAGCTGGAAAGAATTCAACGCCCTCGAACACTGTAACAACAAAAAACTTGGTGATATTTAACAGAAAAAAATGTGAGTCATATGTACAATCAAGGACTAATAACAAGCATTTCTGCAGCAGGTTGGGAACACCTTGGCTGGAAATGACTGAGTTGCTGAGGAACCTCGGAGTACAAGGTAAGCATCAATGCCAGTGAAAAGGGAGAATTGAAAAGACCAGTGCAGTTATAGGTTTCATAATCATGGGGCTTTCAGTGGGGGCGAGGGAATACATGAGCTGCTGTAGGCTGGGTTGGTTAAACTTTCAGTTCTGCTCACCCATGCACCAGAAGGATAAACTGAAAATAGATGTGCAGGCCAAAGTACCAAATTGCTAAGGAGAATAAAGAGCCTGTCATTTGTGAGGATCCTGTAAGAAGATCCAGTCTGCCTAGATGAACGCTGAAGAGGAGGTAAAATAGCTGCCTGACCACTCCAAAGAAGCAAATCTCAAAGAAGAGAAAAAGTATTTTAATTTAAATTAGTATGTTTTTTGGTCCCAAAGGGAATGCGTATAAATGGGACAGAAACATATTTGGGTTGGAGAATAAAGTATTATTTTAAATAATGAGAACACGTGCTCTGGAGAAGCATTCCAACACAAATAGTGGGAGCAAAAAAGCCACAACCAAAAACCCAACCAAATCCAAACTGCTCTTGTGCTGAAGTTCCATGCATTCCTGGCAGGGGTGTGACAGATTGCTGTGATCTCAACAGGCCAGTCAGCATGATGCAGAACATCTCTTACATTGTGATATTTCATCCTAAGTTTCTGAGGTACTTTAGTTCAAATAATGAGGGAATAACTGCCCCCAAAGCTCCAAATCAAAGGAAAACATTTCTTTTTTTTTTCTTTCTTTTTTTAATTTAATAGCACTGAATAACAGAAATACAAATTAGTCTTTTCAAAGGTTTGACAACAACTACATTCTCAGGATGTCAGTCTAATGGTCATGAGAGTTATGCACCACAGAAATTTCCCTACAAAACCACAGAGTTATGTAAAGAACACCATGAAGAGGACTAATTTTTAAAAGGTTTTGCTCTTCTCAAGGCAAAGTCCTGCCACAGCAGTTAATGGATCTTGTGAGATCTGACAAATGAGCACAAATCCAAAGAGGATCCTGCTCCCCTTTATCCTCAGCATAAAAACTGCAAACTGCAGACAGGAGACAGTCTAACTGAAAATTGGTATATAACTTACAAATAAACATAAATAATAGTTATGTTTCAGCCAGGAACAAAATGTTCTTAAATGTCCGGTCTGCTTAAAAGCAGCCAGCACTTAAAAACCCACAAAAAGAGAATACATGGGCAGATGTTCCCCGTTTACAGCTTTGTGCACACTTTCATCTGAGTGCTATACAAATGTGTCAACCCAAAATACATTTAGTAGTTCTCAGATAAGCCCATTATAAAGTTTACTTTTTTATTAATCTACATTGAAATACATGCAGAAACCTAGAGTAAGTCTAGCTACACACCAAGCGAGAGGACACGTAGTAGGTGCAATTCATAGTCTTCCAGTGAGCCTAAAAGCTTCCTTGCTGAATAATATATAACACAGGCTCTTTATGATACATTTTAAGAATGCCAACTAAATACTTACTGGCATTAATCTCTTCTTCATCATACACATCTACTTCCAGCAACCGGATCAGCATGCGGAAGAGAATCCTTAGGAACTGCAGGTAGGAACCAGTCTTTCCAACCTGAGCCAGAGATGGAAAGAAGTCTAAATGCCAACCCAAACTATTACAATGGAAGGGTAAATTTCAGATAAATGCCTCTGGGCTTACCCCAAAGCTCTGTGTTCAGCTCTGCCTGAAACCACTGCAAGATGTAATTATGCCCACTATGCTGAAAACACTTTTACTAAAATTGGTCTCTGAGCACAATCTGGCCACAGCCTGTGTCACTTTTGTGTGCAGGGAGATCAGCAGTGGTAACTGCTTCTCTCCTGATGTGCTCATGGCAGTGTTATGCCCAGTGCCATCCACATGTGTTTCGTTTAGGCTAAAACATGACATAAAGCATCACCCTTCCTCTCCTTACCACTTTCAGCATGGACTTGGCCTTAAAATTTGACTTTGGATTTTTGACCTCAAAACACATCACTGCAAACTTGGCCCTCTCAGACTGCCGCAAGAGGAAGGAGCTGTGCTCTTACTTGTGGTGGTCCTGTCAAAAGCAGCCTCCTGGGGTGAAAAGTCCTGGTGCCAGACGCCTCAGCCTGATTGCTGAAGTCCGCGTGGTGCTGTCGGGCTGTCGTCCACTGCCTGTAGTACAGAGACTGCTCTTCACTGCTCATGTCCTTGTGAAGCAGAGGCCTCAGAGAGCTCAGCCAAGACACGTCAGCATGAGGCAGGAGGGAAGAGGAGGAAGGCAAATTCCCATTTTTCTGCGAGCTCAGGAGGCAGTATGCAGCCTTGGACAGGATGACGATGCGTGGCAGCGCCACACGGAGAGCCTTGCTGTCCTTGGCTGACTGGGCAGGCCACTGGAAGGTCTGGGAGACTGAAGACAGTGAGGAGAGTTTGGGAGTGGTGCTGCTCGCCATCTGGTTACCCAGTGAGTCACACTCTTGTTTCAGGGTCTCTCTGGCTGTAAAACTGGAGTAAGTTCCCTCATCTACTGAGCTGTGTGCCACAGTCTGAAAGTTAAGGGATGGTGCCTGCTTCTGAGACTTGTCTGCGGCACTCGAGGAGCTCACACCATTGTCAGCCAGGGAACCTGGGAAAACAAAAAGCAGGCAATGAAAAGTTACTGACCAACATAAGAAAAACACGAATTCATTTGATCTATGCAACAATCCTAACATAAAAATACTTCTGTTCAGTGAGTGCTGCTGGGGCTTAGGTCAGTGTTTCACCATGTAAAAAGAAATCTGTCTGTCCCTTTGGCTGGAGAGGCAAACGCCCTGCTGCAACAGGGTTCAGGCTCCAAGTGTTCAATCCTAATCTCTGTGTTCTAGCCATCATTTCCCATCCAGGATTTGGAATTTGATGGTACAACGTTTTGAAAGTCAAATTTAACAAACCACTGTATACACAGGTCAATTGCATCTTCCTTTCTATGAACAACAGAGCATTTACTTCACTGCAACTCGGACATGAACTGGGCTACGTCCCCTCCACCATACCAGTCAGGTTTAGTTAGTGTATGGGAAGACCTGGTGCATAGCAAAGACCCAGTTCAGCTGTCCTAATACCTTAAACTCATAGGGAAACAAAGGGAAGGACCCAGAAGTGTCTGCAGAATACAAAGGGAAGGCTTGGTGGGAGGTGAGGCTTCACTGATGCCGGAAGAGGTAGGGCAAGACCCAACCATTCTGTTGGTCTTGGCAAGGAGGCAAATATCCATCCTCACCCGTAGGTATTCCCGGAGTTACAGAGCACTTTTCTATTCCTAGAATTTTATACTAGCCCTTTTTGCTCTGATTTTTAAGATCTTTTCAGGGTCCCTGAACAAAGCTAGCAACAAAGGTGAAATATAAGTTTAAAAATCAAAATCACAAGGCACGCTTAGCTATGGCATACCATCCCTCCCACTGAAACACCATCTCCTTTTAGCACTAGACAGGAAAATTGCCCACTGTGTGAAGAATCTGCAACTAACATTTCATTGTCTAGCCTGCAGCTGGATACAGCTAAGCAACCCACATTTGAGAAAACATCTCACTGTTTGCATCCAAACTCCAATGACACAGGAATATTGTTTTTTCAGACCAACGGCAGAACAACCGACCTGAGGTTCCAGTGACAGCACTGCTGTTGCTCTGGGGCCGATCCAAGTCTATCAGCAACTCATCAGAGTCATTCTCACTACCATTTGCCTTCTCCTGCTCCTTCTCACTGAGGTCAAGAGCTACAATAGGCCCTCGAATTGCCTCCTTGGAGACGTAGCAGCATGCCAGGCCTACTTCTTGCTCTAATGCAGTACGAGTTAAGTAGCTGGAGTCAATTAGTCGAAGGTCACAGTATTTCAATGACCTGGAAAAGCCAACACAAAAAACAATGAAGTTTTTGTTTTCTCTGACTTTGAAGAATACTCCCTATCTTTAATTGCTTACTAAATATTCATGAACAATTTTGTTAGCCCGTACATACAAAATTATTTTAGAATATTCAGCACATAAGTTGTGCTCCTTGGTACTTCACACAGACACTTGCTGACCCACCCAGTACAGTAGCATGACTTATCACAGATTGCACTTCCCAAACCTTTAAATGGCTCCTAACTAAAGCCTTCAAAAATACACTTCTTTTGTGAAAAGAGAGCCAGATGGTATCAAACTCCACTTATCTAAACATGTTAGAGAGCAGTCATATTGAAAGAGTAAGAACAGCACCTGGGGAAAGTCTCTCCCAGAGGGTCTTTGCCAGTTAAAATAACAATGCAAGGTAGACCTTCCAGATCCTGATAGGTGCGAGGAATCCAGTCATCCTGCTCGTTGCCCCTCCAAGCCTGTGAACAGAGAATGTTCCAGTCACACCTCAATGACATCTTCTATATCTTCACCCGTTTTCTTTTTTCATCAGTTCCTGCTTTTGCTTTGTGTATAGGGCTTCCTTACTCAATGGCCAAAAGGAAGGAGACCTTGGGTACAGGCATGCATTTGTGTTCTGGTAGCCAACTGTTAGCCAAGCAGTAAATGCAAAGACAAAGCATATGTTATTCAGTGTTGGAAACATTCACCTGGTGTGGTATTAATGTGGTTTGTCAGAGAAAAAAAGCAGTCGATGAGTTCAGTTTGGCACAGATAAAAGATCTTAATGTAAAGCTGAAGTAAGACTTTCAAGTGGAGCATGAAAATGGACCAATGAACCTTGATTAATTATTTTACACAATGAAAGATTATGTGAAAGAAACACATTTCACCTTTCCCTGGAGGCAATCCCACCCAAAAGAACTCCTTACCTACAGTCTATCAAGGCCCAAGACCACAAAACTGCACCGTTTTCCCTTAGTACTGGAAAGGCTGGTAGCATCAGTCCCATGTCCTTACACGCTTCAGTTCCCCCGGTTCAGCAGAGCTTACTGAAAAAACTTTTTTCTCCAATTACCTAGCAGTATCTAATGGCTTGGTAAAGCAGCCTTAGCAGCAGAGAGAGAATTTTTGGCTCAACAAGGTTAGTCCAGCTGTGTGCTCCCCTGCCTCTCCAATGACAGAAGTTTCTGTGAAAGTGCATGACTAGAAAGTGAAATAGGAGAAGACAATTTTTCTTTTCTTTTCATTTTCCTTGATCTTCTTTTCGCTAGCGTAAGGACCTAAAAAGAACGAGTGCCTGGGGCTCTGAGCTGTAAACTTGCATCCAGAAGATGTATTTCTTGGCCATCTTACTCAGGAACAGCAGAGAGGTGCAGCCCTCAGGGCTCCTCACTGCTGAATGTCTCCCGAACAGTTTGATTCTCGGTACACTTAAAGGGTATGCCACGACAGCATCCCTGGTCAGTGAAATAATTATTTAAATTGTCTTCCAACTCTTGTTTCATTCTGTACCTCTGGCTCCCTGACGGATAAGAATGGCCTGTCTGGCTGACCAGCAGGCTTGTCTGACAGAGGGGAACAGTCCAGCCACCAGCACTGCAGAGACAGCTGCCCACCCTCTCTGCCCTGCTGTGGCACCACACACCCTGCTAATGCCGTCTGAGAGAGAGGCTAAGTTAAGTCACAGTTTTCAGCTGGGTTCTCTAACACCTATAAAGTTTCCCTCCCTGCCTCTGAAAACGGCCATGATGAGTTCTCATCCCTCCTGCAACCAAGAGTATTTACTGGTAGGACCACATTTTGAGCCTCAGCCTCACCAGAAAGCAATTAGTAGCCTCATACTGCTCTCTCCACACACACACACACATATCACAAAAAGGGCTAGGGTGCTCTTAGTGCAAGCAGCCACCAATCAGCTCTCCACTGTCTCCAGTCCAGCTTCAGTACTCCACCTAATGTCAGAACAAATGCCAAGCAGCACAGAGACTAAATCAAAATTGTCTGCAATAAGCTAGGCTCAGTGGTAGCATGGCTGATGAATTTTACAATGGAAATCAGTTCCCCAAACATATGCTCACACCATGTCAGAAACCTTGTGTTATCCAGGCACCAGACTAACAGGTATGGTAGCACAGCACAAGCCTCACGGGTGACCTTTATTATAGTAATATTCTGAAATACTACTGGGAGACAGCCCACCTAAAAAGACACTACAGGCTTATATTTGGGCAACTGAATTCCTCTCCTCACTCCCTTCGTAAGCATGGTTCAGATCTGAGGGCTTTTTTTCTAGTAACCTGCAGGAAAAGAAACAAATCCAGAATCCTACAGCTTTGTTTAGTCCGAAACCGCACCTTATGTTTTGGAGAGAGGAATAAGAAGAATTATTTAGAAGGTTTTTCACTCTCTACCCCTTAAAATTTCTCTATTCCAGACCTGCAACAGCTCCACAGTCAATCCTGATCTGCCCTAAAAGCCTCACAGGCTGCTTCAGCACTGTGTAAGGGCTGCAACCCATATGGCAAAGCACCATTAAGAAGCCCTCACAGGACTCAATCCAGACTGATTTAAGGTTGGAATTAATGCCTATCCAAAAAAAGCCACCAGCACAGAGCTGCTATCTCACATGTTGTTTTCTCATTTACGACTACTTTCTTCCCTCTCCTGCTGCAGATAAAGTTTGAGAAGCAAGAGTTGTAGCTTCTTTAAAGGACATTTTATCTGCTTTTGGCCATAGGCAGGCTCTTTCAGAAAGGTTCACAAAATTCATTCCTGTTCTCTCTGGTTTTGAATACACTGTATAACTCACAGTAGAAGCAGAGAATTAATCTCTCTGTGAGACTTAGAGCAAGGATCAGGACAGATCACGAATAACTAGTATTACTTTCAGGCTGATACCTAAGGCAGCAACCCATCGCCCCTTTGTTTAATGTAGTGAGGTCAGTTCAGGAAGTGGGTTTGGCTACTTGAACCACGCTCTTGTAAATCCATGCAAAGGTTTAGGCTGGGACATATATGCTAGGCATAGACGCATGTAGCTTCTTCGGGCTTTCAGCATGCAGGGGGTTGAGGAAAGAAATCTGTGACAAACAGCATACTTTACCAGTTATCAGAAGGGCAGAAGATGGATGGACAGAGCAGACAACAGATACACTAGACAGACAGATAAGTTGGTGGAAATAATTAGTTTGCCGACAGAGATTGGAGCTCTGCTTTTAGAGATGAACCCCATCTGATGCATGCTTTTATTCAGCTTTAAGAAGTGAGATAACAGCTAGTGTTTGACTTCATGGACTGGTAACAATTCAGGTTTGTTCCAAGTCTCTCTATCATTTATGCTCAAAGTACAGAAAGGCATTCACAGTGACAGATACAGAACACATGCCCTTTCCCTAGAGCATAATTAACCTATAAACACGTGGGAATAAACATAAAACAACTACAGCAGCCAGAGGGCTACAGTGAGCACACCAACAAACATTCAGTTTCTGCTAACCTTCAGCCGTGTCACGAAGTGTTTGGCGACAGTGAGCTCTGAGGCAGGATTCCCAAGGAGGATCTCAAAACGATACTGCAGCCCCAACTTGTCCCTTACTTCCTGTAACCTCTCTTTGGCCAGCATGGCCAGCTGCACCGACGGCACCCGAATGACGAGCATGTGGCCACAGCCATTCTTATCCTTTCCCGGAGAAGTGATAAGGTCATCCATTATGCTGAGCGTTTCAGGTGTGCTGTGATCCCTCAGAGAGGCCATGGTGGTGAGGGCCATCAGAGCTTGGGAATACTGCTGAATGAGAAGGTAGCAGCGGATCACCATGCTGTGCAGCCGGGGGTACCTTGGGGGAGACACCACAGTTCTGCATTTAGCACGTGCAAAATCACAGTAATGTCTGAAAATCAGCCAAAACGCAGGACTGCATGGGAAAGAAGTGCTTATTTTTCCCAGTAGTGCTCAAAGAATGAAGCCTTCCATTTTCATAGACAAAAATTTTGAATAAAAATCCTCTGCATTTGGCCCAAGTCAAGTAACAGGAAAGACAAATTTCTGTTACCCTCATCTGGTCCAAAATTTCAGCTGAAGATCTTTGACGACAGAGATAAGGAACACCTCAGATCCAATTTATTCCAAGAGCACATGCTTATAATTGCTTTGCTTAACACAAGCTTTTTCTTTTACAAACTTGAGGACCATTGTGGCTTCAAGCAGTTTCTGGGAGAAGTACTTCATAATTTCACATTTTTCAACTTCTCAGCTGAAAGCTGGACTTACCAATAGGAATTGCTGGCTCTGAGCCAAATCTGAACTTCCATTTTTGCCTTTTAACTTACATAGCCAACATCTTTCATTACAGCTATATGCAGTGACAACAAATATGAAGTAAAATGTTAAGAAAAATAAAATTAAAACCTACTCAAGCAAAAAAACCCACTCAATTTCTTGACATTTCCTCTGAGTTCACTTTCCACCATAATACAGAAAAACACTACACTATTATGCCTTGAGTGCTGATCTTGTGCCATGTAAGTTCAAATAATTAAAATAACTAAAAGTTCCACATTTCTCTTGTCTTGTTCTTGAGTAATCTAATAGACAAAATGACATTCATTTAAAGAAAGTTTTGGGGTTGTGTTTAACCAGCAGATACAGTAGTTTTTTCTGGATACCATAAGGCACTCATTAAATCAGTAAGTTTTTAAAACTTTTTTTTACTTTTCCTGCCATAAAAGTACCAGCTGCACTTCTGCTACTAAAATAAATGGAGCCTTCCTTATAATACGCAAATGTCTGCAATGTTTTGAGCTTGTAAGCTTGAAAGGCTCACCCACCCAGACAGAATAGCCCAGTTTCTTGAAAACAGAGGCTAAAATGATAAACTGTGACACAAAAAGATATCCTGGCTCCAAGGTAGAGAGGTTCACCTGCCATCAATTTCTAATCTTATCCTAATCTCATACGATTATTTGCACATACATAAATCCTCCTTCATCCTTTTTCCCACCCACATTTTAACAGAAAGTGAGTGATAGTGACCACTATCTTCCTTGGATTTGACCAGAAAGAATGGGAGAAGCCTAAGAAACTGACCTAATTATTATTGTGTATTTGTAGATAATAACAAATATTAAGTATTAATTATGTACTTAATTATTCATGTTGCTAATTTAACATATTTGATATTGAATTTCACTTAATAAATTCAGATACACTTACAACTATTACAGTGACCTAATTAAAACAGAAAACACAATACTGAACACAGAACAATCCTATTCTAGTAAATCTGAAAACATGAGAACTACAATTTGAAGTGCTATAAGGGATCTGTTCTGCTGATACGCAGAGGAGATTAACTCCACATCGCTGGAAATGACAGTATTCCCTTCATTCCTGTAATGGGCACATTTAATTGTATCTTGGATGTGTGCCATGAAAGTGGCTTTTTCAGGCAGCTGCAGGCTGCTAACAGGCTCTGAGCTGCAGGAACCAAAACCATGGCCAACTACTGAAATAACAAAAATGACTTTTCTGAAACAATGTCTCTCAGCACCAACAAGAGAGACACCAGAAGTGGTGTGGTACGAAACCTCTGGTACCTTCTGATCTTAGTGAGGGCTGAGCCAAAAGAAGAGAGCAGCACAGCTCAGCCCAGATTGGGCCCATTCAGCAGCAATCTCTTCTAAAAACAAATGAAGGATATCCACTGCCTTCTTCAACTGCACTAAATTTGTTACAAAAATAAAACTGCACGTACTTCGTGTATTCCAAGATCAACAAAGGTCAGCATGTCTTCATCGCCCGTAATGGGGCTCATAAAGATGTATCTTTCAGACCCCAACTGGGCAGAATCCCAAGCTTCCATGTTGTTATTTACCTTTCTAAAAGTGTGTTGACCATTTTTTCAAAGGTTTCATCACATCTCAAAAGGGGACTTGTGACTCCCCACTGGAGGGATTTGCTGTATTCATTCAAACCAAAATATAGCTTGTCTTCACTTGCTGCGTCATCCTGTTTCACACACAAACAGCAGAAATATAAGGAAAACTGGAACAAATGTTTATTTTTTGTGTCATTTTGAAAAATAAGTGGAAAGCACTTTCCAAACCAAAGAATCCTTTCTTTTTATATATTCTCTCTAAGTGATGCTATTTATTTGTTCCACTGAATACAATAAAACATACATTGTTTTCTACTTAACTTATTATTTGCCTACAGCTAGGAAAGATAGGTGTAGGTCCTCGCAAATTTTTCAGTATATCTCCTACCTGTGACTGCAGGGGGTTTCTAGAATCCTGCTAATTATTTTCTGACTCCCTATCTCTGGCTTTATATCTACTGACACCTGTCATCTCATTTCTATTTAGAGTAGAACCTAAAAAGAGAAGGATTATGAATTTCCAAAGCTGTTCTTGATTGTCAGAATCTACATACTTTTCTAATGGAAACCAGAAATTAATAATTTTTTTGTTGGAATATAAATCTGCATACAGCTATCAGAAAGGCAGAATATTTGTGTTTCAAATTTTGTAAGCCTTTGATGGGAGCACAGTGTGTTCTCCCGTGCATTTAAATCAGCAGTAATCTCTAGGAATGTAATTAACCACCTACAGTCTCCCCTTTTTTTGTGGGTTATTTTTTTAATCAGAAGATTGAAAGTTGTTAATTTTTTTACTTTTGGGAAATAAATTGTCTAGACCATTTTACAGAAGGTCACCACATGGTTTATATTAACAATCAACCAAAAAGCAAACTTAGAATATTCATTCACTCCCTCATTTTACATTAACTATTTTTCACAGCTCCCACTTTAAGACCCTTTGCAGAAACGAAGTCAAATCTGATATAAATATACCAAACAAGTAATAGGAGAAAATGCTATTTTTAAGCAGGTTTATCCAAAACATTTTCAGAATCAGCTGGCTGAAACGATGAAAAAAGTTAATAGTGGAGGATATCCAAAAGGATTTTTCCTCTGCACAATGACAGAACCTACTATACCAAAACTTGTTCACCTAGCACATGACTTCAATTATGACTGGGAAAATAATGAACAGACTTGACAGGCTGTGTGACATATAACTTACAGTCAAAAGTCAGACTGCTTGAAAAGGGAAAGCCAGCTCTGGAGCTTCATGGCATGTCCACATAGCTTTGTCTGACCAGAGCAAAGAAAGTAGTTTCTCATTGTACATGACTGGACAAAGAAAAATGTGTAATTCCTGGTCCTAAATACCAATGCTACCTCTACTATCAGTAACCCACAGCTGTCCATCTGGAATTTGAGAGAATAAACTCCAGCAGAGGAAGAGCTCCCTCCTAACACACACACTTTATAGATTCTGCTAGGTGTGAATTCCACATTAAAATTCATATTTAAAATTAACAGTTAAACACTTACCACAGTGTCAGATTGTATCCAATGTACCTCATTGCTAGAGCTGATCCTGGACTGCTGCGTTTGCAGGGCATAAGGAAAAGAGCTGACCTGAAGAACAAGGAGGTTGAATGCTTCAAGCACCTCCCTGCAATTAATAACTCTATCAGCCAGACCATGATTAGGCTCACCATGTGACAGGGAACTTGAAATGGCACTGCAGAAATAAGAATGCAAAGAATTGCCTTACTGACATCCTGAAATTCAATGGATTACTCTCTTCCTGCACAAAAATCTCTAACTGACCATGACACAGAGAACCATAGCTCAAAAAAACCTCTTTGGAAAGCTAAAAGACTTCAAAAAATGTTTGACTGTTCTCTGCGGGTAAACTCAGGAAAACAAGGAAAAACAACAAACACCTAAACAAAGGATCAAAATCTGTTGACAGTGAGAAGGTGGATTAGTGTGACAATTTAAAAAAGCATCTGATGGAGGAAACCAAAAATAAGCCAAAGCTGATGAAATCCCTCTCATTAGGAAACACTGTTCCAAGAGCTGTGGGGATAGGATACAGTAGCAATTTTTCGAAATGCAGTGCCTTTTCCCATCTGAAACAACAAATTTGTAAAAGGCTGGGGAAAAGACCTGAAAGTCTGCCGATGTTCTAATTCCTAGCTCCAGGCATTGCCTTCACTTCCATGATATATTCAGGAATTCCAAATTCAAAGTATAGCAAAGATAATAACAAAAATGTGATGGGGAAGATCAGGTAGAAATAATGTTGCTTTTGTCTACTTTCAGCTGTCCTTCAAGGAAAGTATTTTGCTTATTATAGAACCATAGAATGGGTTTGGGTTGGAAGGGACCTTAAAGACCATCTAGTTCCAACCCCTCTGCCACGGACAGAGACACTTTTCATTATGTCTGATATTGAAATGAATCCCACAACTTTACACACCATACTTAGACCACATTAAGATTATTCTCCGTAGTTTACTCATGGAACAAGAGCAGAATAATCAGCTTTACTTACTTCTTTCTTCTTTCAAGGTGAAGTTTTGATTCAGTGTGAAGAGATGTTTTTGCACATGTGTATGTGTTGTGTTTAGACCTAAAGCTGTCCAAATTCAATACAGCTGGTTTTTTAAACCCTTTTCTTACAGTACCTATGGCATCTTTCACATGATGCAGACTTAAACGTCTGTAAGCTTTCTCATATCACAAACAACATCATTATTAGGGATAAAAACATGAACTAAAGCACGATCAGCTTGTGAACATTGGAGATATTTGGGTTTGAGTAAAGAAAAAGGAGACGAATAGGAAAAAAGACAAGAAGAACAAAGAAAGTTGCAAAATTCAGCATTTTCCCCTCAATTTCAGCACCATAGCATGTAACCCTCAAAACAGTCCTGTTAGGCACCCAATAACCTGAAACTAGTCTCACCTACCTTCAGCTGAATCAGAATTGTTAACAAATATCACGGGCAACCAAAAGATACTATTTCTGATTGTAAGGCACAAAATGCCTCAAAAATGCCTAGAGAAAGCAATAGGTGTCTAAGATGGTAAGTCTTTTGAAAAACCTAATGGAAAGATGCTGGGAGAGGATGGTTTTCCTTCAGCAGATTGAAGCAGCTACCTTGTTAAATCCACGTGGGCATTGTCATGAACCAGCACGAAGAGCGTGTAGGGGTTCTGCTTCACTCGCCTCATGAAAACTTCAAATTTAGTTTGGATCTCATTGTCCAGCCGAACCACGTATTTCTCAGCTCTCTGATACGCTGTTCCATTGTCTTCTAGGCCCAAGTCCACAAGCACACCTGTCAAAAAGAAGAATACAACAAAAAACTTTTCCTTTGAGTGCATCCAAAAACGGATGGTCATTGGGAAGTTGCCGCTTGTCCGCCAGCGTCAGGATTTAGCCAAACCACTGATAGGCCCCAGTAAGAAGATGATTATCCAAATGCAATTTTTCTCGCAATGGAAGCAAAAATGTGCTTCTTGGCTTCTGGATTTCCTCCAAAAAGTAGTACCTGAAGATCTTTCAAAAACTTCTCACATTATCAAAAAGTAGGGGGGCAAAAAAATACCAGGCCTCCACAAAGATTTCCAAAGCAGCATTCGATTGGCCATGCTCCATATGATCCTAGGCCAAACTTGCCCACATTAAGCTAATATATTGTTTGAGTCAGAAAAAATTATCCTGATCTTTCCTTTGCAAAAATCATTAATTTATACAAAAATGATTCTCACTATTATCATATATTTTTCATGCTCTGCTTCAATGTTTGTGTCAATACAACCAGTCTTTGTAAAGATATATTGCTGTCATATTCATAAAGTAAGCATGGTGTAATGTGTATGACTTTGAATGCCATTTGAATTAAAGAAGCATGAATAAACTACTCTGAAGTGTGGGTCAATTATGTATTTTCCAGGGTCTTAATGATTTTGTAAAATTATTTTTAAAAAAAGTAAAATAAAATGCAAACCATGAGGTCAAAAGATATGTTGGAGCAACTTACATTTCCCCTTATACCAGTGATGATGTAATCACATCCCATACTCTGGTTTATCAGTCAGTTTCCCCTCCCCTCCCTTTTACCTGATTGTCGAATCCGTTGAAGGGTCTGCTGCACCAGGACTTCTGAACGGGGCACTATAACGATGAAATCCACCTTGCTGAAGTGGCCCAGGTCCAGGCTCTGATTGCCACTGTCTGCTATAGCACAAACCTGGGACAAGAGCTTTCTGGCAACTGTGAGCTGTGGCTGGTAAATGTGGAAGGTATCAACATCCAAATCTAGAGTGTGTTTGATTGAAAAAGAAAACAAAACACAACAAGAAACATGTTTACTTTCCCGCCCCCCCCCCAGCAAAACAT